>CAKAOH010020059.1:0-50912 GCA_916701665.1 Sebastiscus tertius | reverse complement strand
ACAACCAAGGGATGCAGAATACCATCTCTGAACGCACAACACGTCCAACCTGGAAGCAGATGAAGACCACCGGCACTAGCAAGGTGTACCTAATAAAGTGGCCGGTGAGTGTGCGTATATATATATATATATAGTGCAAAAAGTGATAAAGTGCTGGTGATATAGATATTAAGAAAAGTCAAATATGGAATATAATACGGGATGAGAACTGAGGTAGATAAATAGGTAAATAGACTAAACTTAGTTAGGTTTAGGAAAAAAACAACATTGTTGGGCTTAACATTATTACATTTGATCTGTGAAAATGTGACTTCATGTTGTGAACACGGGACGTGAATGATCCGCTGATTGTCAAGCAAAACGTAAAAAACGGGTCACGACCAGCGGGCTCCTGGATTTAAAACCTTGTGTTCGTTGGACCCATCTACCTCTCCTCCGTCCCGCCCGCCTGGTTTGTGACTTTTCGCTCTTTAAACTACGTCACCACAGGACTTTCTCTGCGTTTACTGCTGCCATGGATATCGATATATTGACAAAGCGTCGGTATTTAACGCCCTGGGATGAGAACGGGCTGATGTAATAGATAATGATGAGCTGCTAGAGACCTGACAGGGAGATATTATAGTAATGAATTAAAGTTCGATAACGATCACTTCATAAGCACCTGTGAATCAGAATAACAGCAATTTTCTTCATAAGTCGTTGCTGATTAACTCTGAACCAGTCGATGAGCGGCACAAACCAGTAACCACTCATTCATCACTAATTACTTAATCATTAATTACACCCTCGAGAGCGCACAAGAAAACAGACTGAGAATAGACAGGAGATAGACCGAGGGGATTACACTCATGTAAAACTCTCAGTTTTTGCCACATAAGGGTGGTAAAATGGAAGCTTGAACTTGACTTGATTCATTTCTTATGGTTATGAAAGACACGCCGCTATGGTAGAAGAGTGACAACGAGGTTAATTGTGTGCCATCATCATCTCTCTCTACACAGAAATGTGTGTCATGTGTTTCTGAGCCGCTGTCAGAAGAAGCTCTTTGTGATTTGTTTCTTAAATTGTGGCCTGGAGCAGATTTTAGTCGCTGCGTGTGTTTTCTCACAGTCTCTAACTTGTTTTCTTGCACACTGATGCATTGTGGGGGTTTGGTGCCAAGTTTGGTTATTCCTTCATCTCTGATCTGATCAGTGTTCTGAGCCGGAGCGGTGTTGCATCCTGAGGCTGAGTTTGTTTTTATAATCATAACTGTGAAACAACCGACTAAGATGGATGTTTTAATTCATTCAAAAATGCTGACGAATGTTTATCTAAGAGAAAGTGCCGTGCTTCTATGATGACGCTGCTTTTTGAACATTACCCGTCATGATCACGAGGTCAGAGAGTCAAGGATCGTATATAACGTGACCCATCCGAACCATCTGAGAAGCCGTCATCAGAAGCTGTTTGGAAGAGGGCGGGCACTTTCGAAATACTTGGCAGATGATTGGATGAACCATCCGTCAATCAAACTCAGGCAGTCGGACTCGGGAGAAGAGCGAAAACATGTTTTCCATGGAGAAAAGTCTTCAGTGTTCTTTGCTCTTCTTTCAATGAAGAAATACTCTCCAGTTCTGATAGAACTGATGCTACTGCAACGTCTACGTCAACCTCTTCAGGAGACGCCATCGTTGTTCAAGACGAACAGTCGCCTCTCTGTGTCATCTCACACACCTAATCCCAAACTCCCAGGAAGAGCACCGGTCGTCGATTCCAACTTTCGTAGTGGCCAAACGGCGGTACTACAACTTCTGTGTCCGTCACGTGATGCCATCGGGCCCAAAAAGACTTTTCCCCATAGACTTCCATTGGGAAACTCAGAGGATCATTTATTTTGAGGTGAATCAACTCCCCAGTACGAACACTCTAATAGTCCTGATTTAAATCATCAAAGCGCACTAATAGCTGAATCCAGAGTTATTTCCCTTCCTCCATTCATGTGAATGAGACCCAGACCGAGGCTGGAGCGCCAAGCCGTGACGGCGGCGTGACGTTGGGACCCCGTGACCGAGTCATGTGACCGAGCGGACGCTACTGCTCCTGCTCCATGTAGCCCAAAGATCCGGGTACTTTTCCAGGTGGAAGTCGAGCCATTTCGGCTTCATGATCCACTGAGACACTTTCAGAGGAATGAACAGAGCCCCGCCTCCAACGCTGGATCCAGTTCCCTTAATACATCCATGCCTAAACCACGCCCGTAGCTACAGCAGCTACAGTAGCTCCTCACAGGACGCTGATTGGTCTGGTCTCTGGCTTGCCGGCCACAAATACATTTCTTGAAGCCTGACGAGATGGATTTCCGTGTGAGATGTGATCCTGTGATCCTGTGTTTTGAGATCTTTTGACCAGTTAGTGATGTTTGTGATGTGTTTTCAGTAGTTATGTTACGTTGTTTCCATATGTGTTTTACTTAGTTTACGTACAAATTTTAAGCTCAACTATGTCATTTTTCCTAAACCTAACTAAGTGGTTTTGTTGCCAATAAACCTAAATGCGGACATTACCGTAGTTTTGTTGCATGGCGTAAAAATGACATGCTAAAACGCGTTCTAATGACACACCGAATGTCTGTGTATTGTCGTGCTATTTCTACACCTTGCTGCTTTCTTACACATCATAGCAATACGTGTACGCTGCTTCAGGAGGCTCAGCCACAGTGCAGGATCTCATTAGCAGTTTTCTTGGTTCAGTTCTTTATTCTATGTCACTAAAAATGAAACAGCAGCCTCTTTCTATCCCTTTACAGCTTAAGAAGGTTCAACTTTAAAAACAGAGCTAATGAACTAACTTGCACCTTTACATTAAATCCTCATCGGTGTGAGCAGGTCTGGCCTCCACCGTAACAGCCCATTAGGAGAGTTTAGCTCCCTTCTTCTCTGCCCCTGGAATATTTAGTGAGAGTAAATAAATAAACCAGGGATCAATGCTCACTGATCTCATGCCCTCTGGCTGAGCTTCTGTTTGAATAAAGAAGGAAGGACGTAACTTAGTAGGTTTCTATGTTGCACTGTAGTTTACTTTATGTTGCATGCATATCTCTGTTTATGCTCCATTTCAAAGTCCCAAACTAATTTTCTCTGAAATAGGAAATTAGATTACACAAAGGGAGTGCAGCTGATACACTGTATGATAAGAAAGAGCCGAGGAAACAGACCAGGTAAGAGATCTGTTGAGTTTATCCATCTGTCTGTCTGGAGCCGCAAAACATGTGATCATTGTGATGAAGGTAACAGTTTATAGTCTCAGTATATAGAATATGAGTCTAATGCAGTGAGGGCCAAAGAGACAATGCACTACGGAGTATTAGGGCCACATTGAGGGAAAACACATCTGAGATTTACAAATAAAGTCACAATATTATGAGAATAAAGTCATAACTTTACGAGAAAAAAAGAAAATAACACGTAAAATGACTATTTCATAATATTATGACTTTATCCTCAAAATCTCCGATTTATTTTTTCCCTCGATGTGGCCCTAATACGCCGTCATACCGTCGTACCACAGACCTACAACAACGATAAATAAAAATGAAAATGTAAACAAAAAAACAGTTATTAATTTCCATGTTTATAAATCCACAGAGAGCCGCTGGAGAGGAGCTGAAGAGCTGCAGGTTGCAGACCTCTGGGTTAAACTTATTACCCGATAAAAATGGCTCAAATTCCTCCCAGAGGAGCTGATGGAGCTGCCTGTGGAGCTCAGAGTTCCAGGTAGAAGCTGTTGAAATAGGGAGGATTGATTTGTGGTGGTATTAAATCTGAGCTGGAGGTTCAGTTGCTGTTGGAGCCTCCATCATGTGATAATGGACTGTAAGGCAGAAATGTGTCAAAAGCACTGGTCCGCTCTAATTATTGCCGATACCAAATTGAATGTTTCACATTATTATTAACAGCTCTGAGAGCTTCTGTAGCACTCACATATTATACATAATCAAATCAAGTTATTCCTGTCATGTAGTTGTTGTCCCTGTATACAGTAAACAGACGCTGAGTGGATGCAGATTCACTGTGTGGATACAGTCTGTCAGCTCAGCTGTCACAGTGAGTGTTGGGTTCATGTGCCGTGTTCAATACTGCAGTATTGACTCTCCGTGTTATTCTACTCTATCCGTTGAGATTTATAGGAAAGTGTCTCAGCTGTGTTCAGCCTTGCAGGGTTGTAAATAAACAGCTTAGAGAGAGAGAGCGAGCCAGCTGTGCTTAACTTCACAGCCCACCGCTGACTCATTCCAGTAACACAGAGAGGACATTTAGCTCACAACGACAAGCTGATTAGCTGCATACAGTAGCCTCCGAGGCTCAGATGGTCCAGCGTTTAGTCACTTGAACACGTGAGTGTTTTGAAACAGGGCTCAAACAAACCTTGTTTCACTTGATGATGCTCAATGCGTTATAATCATACTTGTAATGCATTATAATCTGCTTATAGCACTTGTAAATATTCATAATGCTTTATAAGAATAATTATAATAGATCTAATGATGTTTTTCACTTAACTTAAAGCAAATAATGTCCACTTATAATCAACTTCTATATCTGCCTATACTCACACTCTGCAGAAACACACGATGACATTGTGATTAACGTCGTGAAACGATTCGTAATAAAAACGACTTGGTTAAGATTAGAAAAAATGGGTTGTGTTGAAATAAACGCAACGTAACAACCGTAACTAGCGTCCACAAATAACAACCACCCGTAGCAAATTTTCTTACATAACGTTTATGTAACAAGCGTAACAATGTTACGTAAAGCAATGTTACGTAAAGCAATGTTACATAAAAGTGTCATGTTAATTAACGTTACATAAATCAACATTATATAAAACAAAGTTAGATAATACAACATCAACGTTATATGTAGAACAACGTTACATAGAACAATGTTACAATGTTACATAGAACTTTACAACGTTATGTAGAACAACGTGGCGTAGAACAACGTTATGTAGAACAACGTTATGTAGAACAACGTGGCGTAGAACAACGTGGCGTAGAACAACGTGGCGTAGAACAACGTGGCGTAGAACAACGCAAAACAACTATTTTTAGTTCCTTTTGGTTTCACACAGGCCACAAACGGCGGTCTGTGGGGGGGAAAGTCCTGTGTTTGTTTGACCCATCCACCAACCCTCTAACTACACCCTGAGTGGACTGTCTTGCTTGTTATACTCGTTATAACACCACGTAACTTTCAATAACGGTCCCTCATTGAACTACGTCACTTGCTCTGACTGGATGAAACATTCAACGTATCCGTGGTTTGCAGAAACGTACGCCAACACTTACCAAACAAAACATGTCAGTGAGTGACCAGCAATTCTGAAGTATTATGATATTTGACCTCTATAATTCATTATAAAATGCTTTATAATGTGTTGTGATTATTGTAATAAAGCATTATGAATATTGAGTGCTTATAACCGTAATCATAGAGTGATATAAGTAGATTATAACACATAATAAGTCTGTTTATAATACATCATAGAAAGTGTTACCCAAAACCTTTTCCTGGAGGTATTGCTATGTTGCTACGTTTATAAAATTACAATTACACCGTCCTCTTGATTCTAGCAGCTCAGGGGCAGTTTTTGTGACAAGAAAGTTTAAACTTTACTTTTATTTTTTATTAATCTTAAAAAGACAACTGTGGAATAACAATGGAGCAATAACTTTTTCTCTTTATTCCGTTTCTGATCAGGCTTCTTTAAAAGTCTTGAAACATTTCTGAAAAGTTGTCCTGGAGCACTCGTTGTAATCGGGTTCAGAGGTTGCACATTACGCTCGTGTTGACTGATTGTGCGCGTACCGTCTCAATCATTTAAGCTGAATGAGATGAAATGAAAACGCTGAAACAATTACAGCAGTCTGTCATCCGATAAGAGTCATCAATGTCTTCCAAGAAAATTAGATTTAGATCTGTAAAAGCAGGAGCAGACAGCAGACGATGAGGTGATATTGCCTTGGGGAGCTGTCTGGAATGATCTAACACGGGAACCTGCACTGTAAAAAGTAAGAACGTCTTTAAAGGAACTTTTAGCAGCTTCTCAGGTCATAAAAACAGCACAGTTCCCTTTTTAAAAATCCCTTGAAGAGGAAGAGGAAGAAGAAGGCGACATGAATCCTGAGGATACTCACTGAAATGAAGACGACCTCAGTGAACCTGGAGACCACACAGGGGAACTCCCAAAAGCTTCTCAAAGTGCTGCAGACATGAAGGACACTTGTCTGGGGAACGTTGTCATTGTGAAGGATCTTCTACGCTGGAAAAACAACTAATACATCTGAAGGGTTTCAGCTTTTTGCTCATCTTTAGGGTCTAAAAGAAAGTTGTGCACTGACTACAGCACTCCGTCCAGACGTGGTCATATGGTCCGCAACAGCTGGCATACGTTGAGGAATTGACAGAATCATGGGAAGATGATGTCAAAGAAACTTATGAGAGGAAGAAGACCAAGTACTCTGAACTGGAAACTGAAGCTGCCCAGAACGGCTGGAGGACCAAGATTTCCCTGTAGATGGGATGCAGTGGACTCGTTGCTACATCCACGACCAGCCTATTGACGAAAACGGGGGGTGAAAGGTCACTCCCTCCAACACGCAAGTTTGGAGAAACACCATCTGCATGTAGATGGTGCGGCTTGGACACATCATCAGTGATGAACCCAGGGACATCGGGTGTTTCAGGTCTTTGGTCATCAGATGCGGTTGCTCAGTCCCCGGTTGGGTACGCTACACCATGGATCACCCCTCTTGATCCACAACCACCTTGAAGCTTTTTCTGCAGCTTCAGTGATGCTTCTGTCGGTGCTGCGATCATGTGCATCATATAACTTTTAATTTCACTTGACCCAAGTGTGTGGGTGCGTGCACGGCTCTGCACACCCCGCCTGTCTCTGTGTGTACAAGATATTCACCTCCTGAGTGCTGACTGGTAACAATGATTAGGATGTTGAGTTAGACATGCAGCACGATGTGTTTTGGTTGAACTGGATGTTTGTTGCTTGCTGTTGTTTCATCAGTATGTTCATGTGTAAATCGGCCTGAGGGGTTAAACTGAGCATGAGTATTTCAATATATGCGTGTTCATCATGCATGTAGATGTGGCGGTGTGTGGTGGCGGCAGGCTCCCCTCTGTTTAACCTTCATGTATCTACAAAACAAATAGCAAAAACAGCCAAACTATGGACCAAGATCCATGTGAGTAGTCATGTACATGTCAGTTAGCTGTTGTTTCAGAACCATGAAGAGCGCTTGTCTGTTGTGTGTCGGGGCCGGGATCTGTGTGTACGCATCGTTTCCTCATATTTGACCTCCTTTTTCGTTCATTTTCCTACGAATGTCCAGCAACACATTGTCATTTTCAGCTCGTTACATGCACACAGTCTTTTCAAAATAAACTTCCGTCTTCACAGGAAACTACTTCCTTAGGTTTAGGCAACAAAACTACTTAGTAAGGTTCAGGAAGAGATGGTGGTTTGGCTTAAAATAACTCCGGAGGTGGCGTTTAAGTACATAGCTTACGTGACAAATAAATCAGCGTTGACTTCTGGTTTCACACGGGACATGAACATCGGTCTCCGTGGCGAAAGTCCGGTGTTTTTTGACCCACCCACCCATATACATGCATTAGTTTTACGAACGGTGTATGAGAGCAGCCTGGTGTAGGTGCGGCGCTGTCCGTAGTACTGAAGAGGATCAGAGGAGATCGATCGATAGACAGACAGAACATGTCATCTAGTTAAAGCTCTAAGACGAAGACACGGACAACGCCGTGGTAGCGACCTGTGCAACCAGAGGAGTCGCCCCCTGCCGGACATTAGAAAGAATGCAGGTTTAAGTAACTTCCACATCGGCTTCCCTTTACAGAACCGGAGGTTGTCGCTTGATGAAAAAAAAAATTGAAATAGAGTAATAAATTGTCAGAGAACATTTTGTTGATACGTTCAATATCAACATTTCCTCAGCTCGGACCAGCTTTACGCTTCTTTCCAAATGGTATCAGCTGTATATGAGCATAACTTCCCGGAGACGGAGTTTCAGTGAAAGTTCAGTATCATTAACGACTATGCCTTCATTTCCGTGTTTCTCTCTCTCATCTCTTTCTCTCTCTGACATGTGCCAACACCAGTCTGCTGATCAATGATGATTAAGTGCACTTCACTCTCTTCCTCTCCGTCTCCATCTGTATCCTTCCCTCTCTGTAGTCTCTCCCCACGCTACGCCAAGTATCTGTCTGACAGATCAATGATGATTGATGACCGAACACATCTCGGTCTCTGTCTGTCTCCGTTTCTCTTGACTTCTCTTCCCCTCACAGACGACGTTGTCTCCTTTCAAACAATATCTAATTCATATTTAATGAGCGAGTGCATTTAGCTCCGTCTTCACCTCCTTCTCTCGGCAGTAACTCTGCCAACACTTGAGGGAGGGAAGAGCATCTCCGTTCATTAATTCATACCTTTTCTACCTCCTTCTCTGCTCCCATTAGTATTAATTATGTGTTATCACCTACCTTTTTCTGGTTTGTTCTCAGTTAGTTCTGAGATGTGATTCCCAACAGAAAACTGTGACACTCCTAGAAACCGAGAAAACAGCAGTTACTGCCAGTTCATGAGGAGTTAACTGGAATATGGAGCACACTTTGCTCCCAGAGAGGAGAGGTGATTACTATGTTGAAGAAGGATCTATTCCTATAAATAAAACATTAGGAATTAAACTTTAACCTCAAATATTTGATATCAATATATCATCTCACTCTTTGTCTTCCTCCAGGCAGGAGTTCTTCCCCCGACAGCCAGCATCTGGTGTCTCTGGGCAGCCTGTTAGACGACCAACACTGGCACCACGTCGCAGTGGAGCATCACAGCACTCACCTCAACCTCACCGTGGACAAAAGCACACTGTGGGTGCAGATCCCACCGAGGTTCAACCACTGGGACCACGACCAGGTGTGGGACGCACAGAAAACAGAAAAACACCCATTCACAGTCAGTTTTATTGGTTTGTATTTGTGTCCGTATGTATGCTCATGTTTTCTCCCGTACAGATGAGTGTGGGAGCAGCAGACCAGAGCCTCGGCTCTCCGAGGTCAGCCGGGTCAAACAGAAACTTCCACGGCTGTTTGGAGAACCTGGTTTACAACGGCGTGAACCTGGTGGACCTCGCTAAACAGAGAGACCAGCGGGTCACTGTGAAGGTAAACTGAAAAGCCTGTTTGTGTGTTTATATTCCCACACATATACTGTAGACACACAAGTCCTTATATACACCACAGGGGCCTCCAGATGGATCCACTGGTGAATCTGATGGGCGACATAGATAACAGACTACTTCAGAGTGTATTATTACTAACACACCAGATATTTACTACATTTATATTGTGCTTTATGTATCAATCACTGAAAAATGACTGTTCAACCCGTTCTCACTTCCAATTCGTCAAATCTCGACGCTTGGTCGGTGCCCGTCGGCGTCTGATACCGACACACCGAGCCAAATTAAAATCAAGACAACAATCTGTAGGTAATTTTGGGTGCAATAACATCACTGTTGTTACTTTTGGCGTGTCATTTTCACACATGTAGTCTGTACTGACTGCAATGTAAACACATCTGTGTGAATCTGCTACGCTCAGAGCTAGTGACGTGGAATAAAGAGTGAGAGAGACTGCTGATGGTGGGCGGGAGGAGAGGGGAGGTGGATGGGTCCAACAAACACAGGACTTTCAACCAGGAGACCGGTGTTCGTGTCCCAAAGTGTGTTGAGTTATTTTGAAGTTATGTTTTTGACGTGTTTTCCATACTGATGTTGCTTATTTTAAGCCCAACCATGATGGTTTTCCTAAAGCTAACTAAGTGGTTTTGTTGCCTAAACCGAACTTGCTGGCGTTTCAAGGTAACGATGGGTTGTTAAATTACACACGAAAAGACTAAAATGCGTCATTATGACACGCAGAATGTCCTTAAAAAGTCGTGCTATTTATACGACTTCATATGAGATCAGGCTGCTGAATCTTAATCTCTGAAAAAGTAAAACCGTTATCTTAAAGGGAACTTATTAAAATGTTAAAAAGTAAGGGATATATCTCCTTTTACTGTAAATGAGAAGGCATGTTGGTGTGTTTGTCTGTGTGTGTGTGTGTGTGTGTGTGTGTGTGTGTGTGTGTGTGTGTGTGTGTGTGTGTGTGTGTTTGTGTTTGTGTGTGAGCTGCTGCAGATCACGGCTGAATCTCTGCGGTCGTCTCCTCTTCAGTCTGCATGACTGTGTATCGCTTTAACTACCCCACAAAGAGCTTTTAGATTTGATCAAGTGTCGGTGTGTTGCATACTTTACTGAAAATAGAAACCCAGCAGGGAAGCTGGGATGTAGCACGTCACAGTCGGCGCCCCGGCAGTGGACTTACTGCAATTACCGCTTCTCAAAACTATGAGCCTGCATACAGAGATGACCAACAGCTTCCACTTATTATTTCTTCCTCTCTCGCCCCTCCGCCTCCCCCCATCCTTCCTCTATGACCTTAGAAAGCTGCTGGGTGACATTGGTGCCTTCGGTTTGATCTCCTGGTGCTTATTCTAAGCCTGGCTATTATCATTATGGTAATACTCTCCTGCTCTTTAAGGTGACTTGCTGATGAGATCTCGGTGCATCAGGGCGCCGCCACGCAGCCTTGGAAATTAATTCAAATTCATGCCTTATCGTGTTTTCCCTCTTTTTGCTGTAATAATTTCTCACTCGCTCCATATCTTATCCCCTCTCCTCCTCCATGTCTCCATCTATCTCAGGGCAATGTGACCTTTTCCTGTGCTGAACCCATTTTTGTTGCCATGACGTTCACCAGCCCCCAGAGCTTCCTCCGGTTGCCAGGGGCGACGGAGCCGTCATCTACGGGCGCGTCGGTGAGGCTTCAGTTTCGGACGTGGAACAAGGCGGGGCTGCTGCTGACCTTCGATCTCCCAAAGAAAGGAGGCGCGGTCTGGATGTACCTGAGCAGAGCCAGGCTCCATCTACAGATCCACAAGGCTGGCAGGGCGCCGCTGGAGCTCAGTGCCGGTCAGTCTGACCACAAACCTCCAACTTCCCTCACCTCAAGTGTCTCCATCTGTGTGCAGTTACATCACGGTCCAGATAACTTTCAAATGTCCACAGCAAGAACTGCCTTTATTTGCCTTTGATAAGATAAGATCAGATAAGATAAGATCAGATAAGATCAGATCAGATCAGATCAGATCAGATAAGATAGATCAGATAAGATCAGATCAGATCAGATCAGATCAGATCAGATCAGATCAGATAGAACTTTATTAATCCCGAAGGAAATTCTTGTGCCAGATTGCTCAAATTACAACAAGTTTAAGTGTATAAAATAAAAAGTACTATTTCTAGCACCAGTGCCTAATAGAATAACAATAAAGTAAGATAGATTTAGTAAAATCAGTAAATAAGTTAATTAAAACAAAAAAAGGTAAGGTAAACTTAAAAAACAGAAAGAGGTGGGTTGCCTGGTTAGCTCAGCAGGTAGAGCGGCGCCCGTGTAACAGGCTTCAGTCCTGACTGCGGTGACCCGGGTTTGAATCCGGCCTGTGGCCCTTTCCGCATCCACACTCTCTCTCTCTCCCCCTTTCCAAGACTCTATCCACTGTCAATAAATGCTTAAAAAAATTCCCCTAAAAAATAACTTTAAAAAAAAAAAAAAAAAACAGAAAGAAGTAATATTGCACATGATGAACAGTGATATTGCACATGATATAGATGTTATATGTGTCGTCAGTGTCCGGTGTTTTCAGCTGTCCTTCCTGCAGAAGGGGAGGAGTTCTATCGTCTGATGGCCGCTGGTAGGAAAGACGTCCTGTGGCGTTCTGTGGTTCACCTCGGTGGTCTCGGTCTACGGCTGAAGGTGCTGTGGTGTGACTCCAGTGTGGCGTTCAGAGGATGAGAGGCGTTGTCTCTAATACTGAGTAGTTTCCTCAGCATCCTCCTCTCCTCCACCTCCACCTCCACCACAGCTCAACTCCCGGGACAGAACCTGCTTTCCTGAAGAGCTTGTTGAGTCTGTTAGCGTCGGCTGCCTTCACCCTGCTGCCCCGGCACACTGCAGCGTAGAAGATGACGCTGGCCGCCACTGAGTGATAGAACATCTGCAGCGTGGTTCTGCAGACGTTGAAGGATCCGAGTCTCCTGAGAAAAAAGCAGGCGTCTCTGACCCGTCTTGTACAGAGGCTGTGTGTTCTTAGACCAGTCCATTTTATTGTCTTAGTGGACGTCCAGGTACTTGTAGTCCTCAACAATGTCCACTTCTGTAAGGGTTTTTTGTTTATGTCAGTGGCTTTTTGCAGGAAACTGAACACTCGATCCAAAGGTTACTTTATATGTTCACTATGAGGCACAGAGCTCAGAGGACACAAACACGGCTGCACACATTTACAGTAAGAAAAACTATGAAATGAAATGTCAATCTGAAGCCTGGAGAGCAGAAAAATCCATCAGGCCATCCTGCTGCAGAGTGTTTGAGCCGGAGAGACTGAATCCTCACCACTTTTAACAGCATTGATCTGTAGCTGAGCTCGACCTCTGACCCCGATCAATAAGTCTTAACCTTCATGAAATTAAAATCAAGACAGTCGATATATGTGTATCTTTGTATCCAGCATGCTGTTTCTTCGTGTGTGTCGTCAGGTTCAGCTCTGAATGACGGTCAGTGGCACTCCGTGGAGCTGATCTCCAGACGAGGACATCTGACCGTCTCCGTGGACAGAGGCGAGGGAGCCACTGCTCACGCCAGTCCGCCGTTTCCTGTTACCACGGGAAGTCAACTCTTCTTTGGAGGTAAGAGAAGAATAAAGAAGTGAGCACATGAATGAACAAGCACACAATCTGCAGAGGTTCTAATTATTATTGAAGACTTGTAAACTTCTGGATGGACGTTGTGGTTTCCTCTGATGTGTGTTCCTCTCCTGTGTGCAGGATGCCCCGCTGAAGGGAGCAGCCAGGACTGTATGAACCCCTTCAAGGCTTTCCAGGGCTGCATGCGTCTGCTGACGGTGGACAACCAGCCCGTGGACTTGATCATGGTGCAGCAGAGGCTGATGGGAAACTACAGTCACCTGCAGATGGACATGTGTGGCATCATCGACAGGTCAGACTTTAAAAGAAACCATTTGTTTGACCATATTTTACCAGGAGGAGGTTGACAGGAGGAGGTGGTTGACCGGACCAGATGCTAAATGATAAATTGGTTTATTTAGTGTGTGTTAGAAAGCATTGTCAGAAAAAAGGATCACTCTTCCGTTAATCTCCCTCCGAAGGCTCCGTGACCGGTTTCCTGTGAAATGGGGTTACACATGGATTATTAGAAAGCAGCGGATCGGTTACAGAGGGAATTATGACAACAGCGTGCCCGTCTCAGTGTGTCCCACAATGTTTCCTCGCTAAGAAAACAATCCAGTTATTGTTCTGTCTGTAGGAGACGTACGCTAGCTTCAATTCTCTCAGCTGAAATGTGGTTTTGTTTTCTTTGTTTCTTCAAAATGTGATTTATTTGTGAGAACAGAGTTGGTTGGCTCCGTGCCTCAGCGTGTGATTGAGTTGGGAAGTATTCTGGGATATCTATTTTTTCAGAGTTAGTGTCAGTGGATAGAGGATTGGTAGGTTTGATAAACACTTCTTCTTCTTTGCCCGGTTTGCTTTCTTCTTCTGATGTTCCAGTTGTTGTTGCCAGATGATCATCATCATTATAACCTTCTCGCTGATGTTGATTCTTTGTTATGTTCTGGACTCCAATGCTCTTGGAGGGAAAACCAGTTTTAACGTGAATAACTGAAGCACCATACTTTCTCCTGAACCCAAGTCAGAAACACCAAACGTCCTCATGTATTTACATTCATTTAGACTAAAAACACTTCAACAAATGAAGCTGCTGGTGCATTATGGTTGTATTCTTAACTGTATTTGTGCATCTTTTTGCTATCAACTTGAACGTTTTTGACGTAAATAGCAATAAAAGGCGGTTGCAGCCTGGAGCCTTGCTTTTAATGGACAATCTGACATTGTATAAGGATATTAGAGCCATAAATACATACAGAAATGCTGAGGGACTAACGGCCGGGACAAACACAGCGTGGGACGGCTACCTCGCTGAAGTGCTTCGTCTCTCACGTGTGTGGCGTCCACACCGGCCGTGTTTCTGCTGCTACTACTGTCAGCCCTTTCTCGGTTATCTTGTGATCAATTTTCACGTTGTTTTCATCAAAGTATAACTTAAGACAAATATGTATCACGTATATACACAAAATGTTCATATACTAGGGTATTTTTGGGTAAAGTATAAACTTAAAGACAATCAAATATATCATTTATTCGTTAACTTTACATAAAATAATGTGTGTGATGCATCAGGGAGGGAAAGCACAACCGGCTCCCGGCTCGCTCTCTCTGGGTGGGAGGACTGAAACATTGCATGAGGATTTCTAGCATGGAGAGCTCCGGCGTGGACCAAAATAAGTCGGAAATCGCTTTGTTGGCGAAAGACTTATTGAGATTTGGGCAAAAAGCCGACAAAATAAACCACGCAGTTGATGAATCTGTCTTTATTTTAGACCGACAGGAGTTACTTTAAAAGTTTCTAGGGAGTGTCCAGAGGTGGCGAGTTGCGCTGGACGCCCCTCATTTGCATAAAGTAGCCTAGACCTCAACTTAATGCAATTTGTGCCGCCTCGTCTCTTGACTCGCGCCGCCACACTGAGAATTGGAATGGGAAGCGTGGAAAGGACGGAGGCTGTGGACACGTACCATAACCTGTTCACGTGGGCGGCGTAATAAAAAGCAACAGGTTCCGCGGCGCACACGCACGGCTCACATCGCCAGTGTGTCCACACAGTAAAACACAGATATTGTACACTGAAAAATCCATCACCAGCGCTGGACAGAATCATTATTATCGACGTTTCCGTATCATCAAGTATCGGAGAGAGCGTGGCCTCTAATATGTCTGTGTTGCAGAAAATGTCAAGTCCAGCTCCACCGAGACAGTTTAATGGTGTGTTGTGTGTGTGAGCAATAACACGCTGCTCTCAGAACATGACATTAGACGGCTTTTTCCAGATCATTAGAGCCCGCTGGTGTACGGCGTACATATTATCCTCTGAGCAGCTGTTGTTTCAATAAAATGTCAGCTTGAAAAATATTGATTCACGCTCCACACAACCCCTCACCTCCAACCTACTCGCCTGAAACAAGCGCTGCTCGACCGATCATGAATTTATCAGTGGACTCGGGGAAAAGACTCTTGTTCTGCAGGATGTGCGTATGCATATCTGTAGATAAGACAGAATTTATTTATTTAGGAAAGCAAAGAAATTGGTGCTATAAAGCCAAACTTCACCATCTGACAAGCCTGCTGAGTCAGGCTTCTTCTAACAGTGAATTTCCCACTGGCTAAAAGATTAAAAATACATGCTGCTCTCCCTCTCCCTTTCTCTTTCAGTCTCTCTGCAGTCACAATTCGCTGACCTCATTTCCTCCTTCCAAATATGTTTACCCAGTCGCCGCTGAGCTCCATTCATCCCCAACTTTCATCCCCTCTGTTGCTCCCTCGCTCCTTCCCCTCCCTTAAATCCGTCCCTCAACCTTAATTCCCCTTCCTGGATTTCTCTCTCTACAGTAGCTCCGCACTTTTATCTCTTTGCTCTCATTGTTTCTCATGTCCTAACCCTTTCTTTCTTTTTCTTCTTTTGTTTTCACTTCCACTTCCTGACACATGCAGGGATGACATTGAAAAGGAAAAGAAGTCCAAGTTAACAGCAGCAGAGTTTGCTCAAACGTGTATTTTGATGCCACAGTCCGTACTAAAAGTTACGTGAAGTTGGAGGGCGAAATAACAACAGGACTATTTTCCAATCGGATAAATTCATTGCAGAGTTCTCACAAACACAGACAACAGCTGCTGTACAGAGGACAATACAGGTAAACTGTGAGTTTAGAGAGCTTTGTTCCATTCAGTGTTGTCACAAAGACGCTTCAGATGAGAGGAACATTTTTGTGAGTGCCTTCGCCTCAGCTGTTATTGGTGTAGGGATGCGTTACTGAGCACATACACTTCACACTGCTTCACACACACAGAGCTACACATAGTGCTCCAACGCACCATGACTCACCGCTATTGTGGAGCAGCAGCGTAACATCATTATGATTGGCCCCGGTGCAAATTTTCTTGGACTCTCGCCCCAAAAACAAGCACACACACATGCACATACAACCACAGTTGTGGAGAGGCTCACCAATGCGACTCCCACCCTGCAAACCAGCCTTTGATCAACACCACGGACAGCAGCCGCAGCGCCACATCTCACATCTCACAGATCACAGATCACAGATTACAGATTACAGAAGGGTAACAATGGATTTAAATCGTGATCTGATCCCACTCAAAGAGAAACATGTACTCAACCATTAGAAGTTCATCCTGCGGGCCTTTCTCTCAGCATAGTCATTAAACAACACCGCTCAGGAAGACTGCGTGAAGCGGTCACCGTGCGAGATGGCCCACCTACTGTACAAAAGTAAAAATGTCCTTCCCACATGAGCTCCTGACAGCTTCTGGGCCTCCAACCTGATCTCCAGGGCGTAGAAATAGCACGACATTACAAGGACATTCTGCGTGTCATGAGAACACATTTTTGCCTTTACGCGTGGCAGTTGGACCCAACAAAACTAGGGTAACAGCCACAGTTAGGTTTAGGAAAAACATCATGGTTGGGCTTAAAATAAGCACGTAAACTAAGTAAAGTACGTCCGGAAACAACGTAACAGAATTAGGGAAAAACACGTCACAGACGTCTTTCACTTTCACTTTTTTAGGACACCAACACCGGTCTCCTGGTTAAAAGTCGTGTGTTTGTTGGACCCATCCACTTCCCCTCGCACCTGCATGCAGTCAGTACAGACTACATGGCGTACAAATGACGCGGCAAAAGCAAGAACGGTGTTCTAATTGCACATGAAGTGACTTGCGATTACTGTGTCATACGCCATACGCCTCTGTGCAGCTGCATCGGTTGCACCGTCGATATTTACGCCATTAGAGGGAAGGAAGGAAGAGCATTTCTGATTTACTCCTTCTGTCTACAGTCTAGTCAGTCCTATATCCATGCAGTCAAATGTAGAACATTTAAAAGTAGGTTAACAAATTCCTAGAAAAGATACAACCAACAATGGAAGAAAAGAGTCTAGCCACAGCTTGATATTGCTTATTCCTTTGTGCTACTAAAAACACAGAAAGAAGCAGCAGTTAGATGTTGAATGCAGTAAAGAGTAAAGGTGTTTAGGTTAGGGCGACGAATGAACAAATACATTTCCTCTTATCTCTATCTTTAGTGATCTCGGATCAGGTTCCAGCTAAAGAGGAAAACTGTGTGGAAAAAAAGTGGAAGTTTTGGGAACCTCCTTACCTTAAAGGGACTGTTTGTAACTTCTTACACATATAAATCTTTGCGGGTCGATGTCTCATGGTCTCTCGTGTGTCTCCGCTGTTCAGACTCAGACTCCAACACAAACTCCAGTGCTTCACCAAACCTCTTGGTTGTCTCTAGTGAAGTCTGTTAAACAGTGTTGGCCGCGGTCGGAGGACGCGGGGGAGACCGTAGCTTTGGTCTCCAGGACCGGAGACTCTGCTCCTCTGCTCCTCTGCTCCTCTGCCTGCCTTCACTCACACACCGCGCTCCTTCTTTCTCTCTCTCTCTCTCTCTCTCTCTCTCTCTCTCTCTCCACCTCTCCCGTGCATGCTGCTCACTCCACCCTGCAGAAGAGTTAGTGTAGCTCTGAGAATATCTAGTGAATGTTCAGTGGACGTTTGGTCAGAAATAACTGCTGCAGCTCCTCCAGACCAGCAGAGG
Organism: Sebastiscus tertius; assembly: GCA_916701665.1. NCBI lineage: Eukaryota > Metazoa > Chordata > Actinopteri > Perciformes > Sebastidae > Sebastiscus > Sebastiscus tertius. Next base: position 32,978 of record CAKAOH010020059.1, on the reverse strand, counting down.
TTTCCCGTGTCTCGTGAAGTGACGGAGCTCTGCAGAGAGAAACGTTATCGTCTCCGACCAAAACTCCGGCGTCTCCCCCGTTCCCTCCGGAAAAGCCAACACTAGTATCAGCATTGATTGATGGAGAGACCTTGGTCTGGTCAGCTAACATTACTGCCAAGCAGCTGAACTCTAGAGTGATGTTGTGCTTTTAGCTGACGTGTGTCTCCTCACTGTTTTGACGGATGCTTGCTCACATTCACGTATCGTGTGCACACGGGCAAGCGCGAGCAACAGGACACTGACTTTCATTGACTTAACGGCCACAGGTGTCGCTGTTACAACCAATTTCTGATTCTTACAAACAGTCCCTTTAAGCTTAACGTAACTGTGTTACCTCCTTACATTAAACAGAGGATGAGCGTGTTGTAACGTTAAAGCTAGGGTTCATAAAGTTCCTCAAAAACATTTTTTGTTGTATATGTTGAAATTCTCATTACATTGTCCACATCATATCAATAAATCAAATGCTCTGACAAAAAAAAAAGAAAAGAATCCAGCACCTGTGGCTGTCGCAAGACTGTAAATAAACCCATACAATCATTTTCTTACCTTCAATCATTCGGGCCTGAAATGACTCGACCTAGACGACCTTGAGGACTAATAATGGCCGTGTTCGTTGTTTATGTTGATATGATAATTGTGGGGGAGTCTGTGTTGCCGACTTGGCGACGTTCTTTCTAGATGTAGTGACTTTTGGAGCTCGTGCTGCTAACTACTGTCATTGGAAAAGAGTTGGCAACACCGGGCTGGGATGATTGGTTGGATCATTTTTCAGATCTAGTGTACTCTTGCTGCTTTCTCAGAATCACCAACTCTAAACTACAAGCAATACATATATATGCAAGAAACAGTCAATCAAAAATGTAGTCATCCACAATGGTTGAAGAAGTACTCCGATCTTTTATTTAAGGGAAAGCAGTAATACTGCAGTGTAGAAATACAAATAAAAGTCTTGAATTTAGAATTTTAGTACGATACGATAAAACTTTATTATCAGTTTGAGCTGAAATTAATTTTACATCCACAGGCAGCTCAATTTGAGAAAAAGTACACATACAATAAACATACTGTTACAAATAAGACTTGCACATACAAGACAAAGACCAAAACACATCATAATTAACCATACATGACACATTAAAAATGCTCTTGTTGTGAGCTGCTTGAAAGGACGGTGTCACCGGTTGGCCAATGATCTCACTACTCCTTATGCAGAACGGCCCATTTCAGAATACTGCTTATTATGATGCTAATTATTGATGCATTAACTGCTCATCACTTTAATGCAGCTGGTAAAGGTGGAGCTCATTTTAATTACTTCATATATTTATATACTGCTAGTGAATTTGCCCGCAGGGATCAATAAAGTTTTATGGTAAATGCATTTATATAGCACCTTTCTATTCTTCCAGCCACTCAAAGCCCTTCACACTAGATGTCATGCCGTGCATGCTCCTTGCTCATATAATCAAATCATTCTCACTCTGACAGCTCAGCTTTCGAGAGCAATTTGGGCTTCAGTATCTTGCCCAAAGGACGCTTCGACGTGTGACCGGAGGAGCCGGGGATCGAACCGCCAATCTGGACGACCCGCTCTAACTCCTGAACCACAGCCTGTTGTATTTTGTATTATTAATCTGAATCTGCAAAGTAACTAGTTACTAAAGGTATCAAATCAATGAAGTGGAGTATATTTCCTTCTGTATTGTAGTGGAGTAGCAGTATAAAGTAGTAGTAATGGAAATGCTTAAAGGAGCGGGGTCGTATGAGGTACTTATAGTCCACAGTCAGTGTATTACTACTGTTATAACGGTCGGTGTGCCCTCCAACATCGAGAAACAGAGAGAGCCATGTACTGCTGTGGACGGCAGGAAAACTTATTTTAGCCACCTAAAGGAAAAGGCCCAGACAGCTCTTTCCTTCTCCTCTCCGACGGGGAACTGAACTGTTCGCCATCGTAAAACATTCTAAATATAGCGTATAGTTAAACGTATATTTGTTTAGATGATGAGTCTTTCTTTTAGGTGTCTAAAAGGTAAAGAGGGGGTTTGGGATAAAGTCTAAATGTGTCTCTCTCTCTGTCTGTCTCTCAGGTGTTCTCTGAGTCACTGTGAACACGGAGGCAGCTGCAGCCAATCATGGAGCACCTTCCACTGTAACTGCTCCGGCACCGGCTACAGCGGAGCCACCTGTCACAGCTGTAAGGGCGCCGAGCTTTGTTGGTTGCTGTTGTTTAAAGGTCACACTCACAATATGGACTCTCTGTGTGTGTCTGTGTACATGTGTATGTTTGCACTTGTTCACATGTTTTCCCTGTAATGAGACAACCTGCTGCTAACGGTAACGTTGAGGTCCCTGCAGACATTGTTGTGGCAGAAGGTCAGTCTGAGATCAAACCTCTTTCCTGCAATCATCACTGTGTGAGACTGGAGAAGTCTCAGTGGACACAGAGAAAGAGAGGAGGTATAGAGGAGGAGGAGGAGGAACATAAAGAAAGGTTTGAAAAAGAGGGTCAATTAAGAAAGAACATATATGGATCTACTGTAAGAGAGACTCTTCATTAGTGCTTCACCATCGAATCCTTTTGAGCAAAGTATGACAGCGGGTTTGTATTTACGTGTGCTTTTCTTTTACTTTGCAAAAGCATTGCTCAAATATAGTGTTACTGTTCTGTTATAAAGACCAAAGTGCTGCTTTGGCAAGCCAGTACGTTCTCCAGACACTTAAAGGTGCAGTGTGCAGGATTTGGATCTAGCGGTGAGCTTGCAGATTGCACCCAACTGAAACTTCTCCCAAGCATGTCGAGATACCCTTACAGCCTATAGCCGGGTTTCCACCATAAGGAACTAAAAGGTTCCTTCAGCCCACTGTTAGACCTGCGAAGATTAGGCCAATTAGTCTGCTGACGTACGGAAAAGCAACATGACCTGAGACGAGGGCTGCTGGTGGTCACAGCGGTAAACACAGTCTGCAGCCTGCAGCTCAGTGTGTCGCCTGTTTCCTCTAAAAAACACGCTGGAAAATAAACGTCAGCTTCTGTCTCTGTGACGACGGTGTTGTTACTGCTGCATACGGTTACTGCTGCATACGGTTACTGCTGCATATAGTTACTGCTGCATGTTGGATGTAAGGAATGAAATGCAGAGGAGGAAAATGAAACTAAGAGCGTCTGTCTCCTCAGTAAATCATCTGTTGAGTGTTTGAGGGTTATTTATTTGTGCTTTAGAACGTTAACGCCGTGAATCAATCTTTTCTTTCTGTCATTCACACGATCGCCGCGGTACGTCTCGCTCTCTCTTCCACCCTCAGCACGATCTCTCTTTTTCTCTCCGTCTTTTTTTTAAATGAGTCGGGAAGCCGACAGCAGAGCCTAACATTACTTTTAATGTCATCAAACAAAGAGAAATGATCTCCCCTCGTCCTGAAATGCTCCTAAATCAATACTAGAGTACTTCCTTGTTTTATGAATGAAGCGGTACAGTTGAAGCAGCGACGCTGTGTGTGTGTGTGTGTGTGTGTGTGTGTGTGTGTGTGCGTGTGTGTGTTCGACCAATCAGCGACGGTCATCCGTGCAAACTCCACCCTGAAACTTCCAGTACTTTCAGAAACCCCGACCAGGAACTTTGTGGGGGGTAAAAAGTCCCAAGAATTTAATTTAGACCTTGGTCCCTGCGGTCGAAACGCAAAAAGCTCCTCTAAAGGTTCCGGGGAAAGTTCCTGCGGTGGAAACGGGGCTTTAGTGGGGTCTCGACTGGAAGAGAATCTCAGCCCTCCTGTTGCTTGTAATCAGTCAAAGACGTTACAGTAGTAAAACGGAAAGTCTGACATTTTTTGGAGAATGCGCAGACTTGCTTTCTTTCTGAGAGTTTTGGTGAAAAGATTGATAAAACCCTCACATCTCTCCATTAAATATGAAGCTACGTAAACAGCTTGTCTGGCTCCAAAATCCACCTGACGGCACCCAAATCCACCTTCAAAATGTCTACAAAGCTTCACAGTGTCAGCTGCAGGACATAACATTTAGAAAAGCAATTTAGATTTTTGAGTTTGATAGTGGAAATAAACACGTCTGCTTTCAAAATATGAAACTGCATTACAGCAGTTTAATATGTCTTATGTCTTGTGAACAAAATGCTGATGTTCCAATGACAGTTCCGGAGGATAACATGAATATAAATGAGTGTGATGATGTTGTTGATGATGTCGTGTGTCTCTCTCTCTCTCTCCTCAGCGATATACGAGCCATCTTGTGAGGCGTACAAACACAAAGGCAACACGTCAGGTTATTATTACATTGATGTGGATGGCAGCGGACCCGTCAGACCACAGCTGATCTACTGCAACATGACAGGTAGCTGACACAGAACTTCAAAACACGCACGCATCAAAACACACAGCGGTGTGTGTCCGGTCTCTTTCATCCCGCCTGTCAGTCCTGCTGAGTAACACAAATAGAAATGAAAAATAAAATATACATGTTTTGTTATTTCCCTCCATCTGTCTCCGTCTGTCTCCGTCTCTCCGTCTCTCCGTCTCTCTCCACCAGAGGACAAAACGTGGATGGTGATCCAGCACAATAACACGGATGTGACGAGAGTCCGACCGGCGCCGGGGAAGAATCGGCACTCGGCTCACTTTGAATACGCGTCCGAGGAGAAGCAGCTGGTGGCCATCATCAGCCAATCAGAGCACTGCGAACAGGAACTGACCTACCACTGCAGGAAGTCCCGCCTCCTCAACACGCCGGGTAATATTCTGTGACACCACAAAGACATTATTTAACACTTTCAATATGACAAAGGAAGATGGATTAGGATATGCATATGAATATACTAAATGATTGAATGTTGGATCCTGCAGACGGGCCTCTGCTCAGCTGGTGGGTCGGCGGTCCAGGTGCAGGACAGGTGCAGACGTATTGGGGCGGAGCTCCACCCGGCAGCCAGCAGTGCTCCTGCAGCCTGCAGCAGAACTGTGTGGACCCCAAACACTACTGCAACTGTGACGCTGACCGCACCGAGTGGTACTGTATTCTTTATGTACATCAACACCATTAGAGACTGTCATGCTGCTCTAAGGCGAGACACTAAAGGCTTCCACTATTTCGCTTCCACAACATGCAACCATCCAAACTACACATGTAGGTGTTCATTTCACTACTTTGTCTATTTGCGTCTATAGATTTCTCCAAAATTCTCCCAAAGTTGGCATTAGATAACGCCTCATTTGCATACTTAAACATATCAGGAAACTTAACTTACCATAGAAAATGGTCTGAATGTGAGTAATCAACTGGGGAAGTTTTCATGGTGATGTCTATTAGTTAAACATTTTTATACGTGTTCGGGGGTATATAGCGTTCCACATGTCCGTCCTTCCGTCCGTTTGTGTGTCACACTTTCGTTTCCGGAGTACAACTCGGAAACTATTTAACTTAGGAACTTTAAATGTGGTGTGATGGTTGACGGTGTGGTCTAGTTGTGCCTTTTGGGGGTTAGAAGTTCAGGGTGCCAATTAGTTAATGAGTTAATGCCCATTAATTCCATTAGTTCCAAAGGGGTGAAACCTTCAGCCCTACTTTAGTAGAGGTCAAGCAGTGAGCGGGGGGGTATGTGAGCCATGCACACTTTGATCTTGTTTTACAGGATTCAACACCTGTCTTTCAAAATGTAGTGAATTTAACAATCCACATCTTTAAAGGCTGTTTTCTCAAAATGAGTTGTTTCTCAGACTCTGAGCCATAAATCTCCTCTTCAGCAGCTCTCCTCTCCTCTTCCTCTCTGCAGTTTATCCTGAAGGTTTTTTACAGAGGAGTTTGTTCATATATCCTTCATAGCCTGATTTATGTAACATTTTATCCCTAAAAACATGGAGAAGTTAATTTAGTTATGGCTGTTGACTGTTTTCTGATTTATGAAGTGATAAAAAAGATATCTAAAAGTCGTCCCTCTGGAAAAACCTTTGACTCTCATATGACAACAAAATGAAACAATTTTGAAATGTATGCAAATTGTCACATATTTAAAAAGATACTTTACTTCTTTACGTTACTTTTCACTTTATTATCTTTATATACTTTACATACTGTTTTACTAACTATATATACTACTTCTCTATACATTCTACATTCATGTATATATATATATATATATATATATATAGTACTTCTCATCATGCACATTCTGTTCATACTACATCCTGTTTACATTCAACATCCTGAAATACTGTCCTCAACTAAATTACAAATTTACATTTACATTACTATTTTATATTTACTTATGTTTATATTTAAGAGCTCTATTATAACTGGCCCGTTTTATACCTCAGATTATCATTTTGCTTTTACTTGTGTGATTTCCCCTTTTATATATATAAATATGTATTTAATGAGCATCGTTGAGGGAACCTGAGGCCAAAGATTCTTTGGAAATAGTGACGATGATTTTTCCTCTTTGCTCCCTGATCATCTCTCTTCCTCTTCCTCCTCTTCCTCCTCTTCCTTCTTACGCTCTCTCTTCTCTTTCTCATCCGTCATATTTTGCCCGTAGTAGAAGAAGTTCATCTTTTTCCTCCTCTAGTGTCTTTAAATTCAGCTCCTTCTTCTTCTTCTTCTTCTTGTTCTTCTTCCACGTCGTCCTCTTCCTCGTCTACCCTCCAGGGCTAATGACTCCGGCCTGCTGACCCACAAGGAGACACTCCCCGTCAGATCTCTGGTTCTGGGTGACGTCCAGAGGCCCGGCTCAGAAAGCGCCTACAGGGTCGGACCTCTCCGTTGTCATGGAGACAGTAAGTCGTAGGTCCAGAGGCCTCAATGTCACCTTCTACATGTTTGTGAAATGACGCATGTGTGTGTGTGTGTGTCATGTCTCAGTACTGGCCAAGAATTAGTGACATTTGAATGCTAATGAATTGTGATAGTGAGCTGAATTTTAAACTCAAACCTCGACAGACTGTGATTAATACTGTTTCATTCATTTGCAGAAAACGTCTGGAACGCTGCGTTTTTCGACAAGGAGACGTCGTACCTCCACTTTCCCACCTTCCACGGAGAGCTGAGCGCCGACGTCTCCTTCCTGTTTAAAACTACTTCATCCTCCGGCGTCTTCCTGGAAAACTTGGGCATCAAAGACTTCATTCGGATCGAACTCGGCTGTGAGTAAAGCCTTTTCCGGTTAGACATCTAATCCGGACTGAGCTTTAGATGTGAGACTGAGCAGGAAGGATCATCCTGGGAGTTAAAGTTTCATCTGGGTTGAACTCAGCTGGAGGCGGCGGTCCTGCCTCAAACTCCACCTCACAACTTCTAGAAAAAAAAACACTTCCACAGCAACACCATTTATTTCTCCTCCTCTGGGAAATCACTGCAGTGGCATTGTTCTAGTCCACTGCAGTACGTTTCCTTTACAACCAGCACAGTTTATAGTTCTGTGTATCGTTGTCGTGTAGTGGTGCTGAATTCCTCCGACTGTAACTCTTTATGGTAGTTCACATCGTGTGTGCTGTTAGCTGTCCTTTATGACAACAGCTCTTGATGAAGTGCTTCACTTTATGGGTTTGCCAAAGAAAGCTAATCTACCGTTGCAACCTGATCTCACGGGAAAGCGTAGAAATAGCACGACATTACGAGGACATGCTGAGTGTCATGAGGACGCAATTTTGTCTTTTCGCGTGTCATGTTTACCAAACGCAACAAAACTATGGTAACGGACGCAGTTAAGTTTAAGAAACAAAACCAGTTAGTTACGTTAAAGAGACTGTTTGTAACTTCTTACACGTATAAATCATTGCTGGTCGATGTCTCATGGTCGCTCGTGTGTCTACGCTGTTCAGACTCAGACTCCAACACAAACTCCAGTGCTTCACCAAAACCTCTTGGTTGTCTCTAGTGAAGTCTGTTAAACAGTGTTGGCCGCAGTCGGAGGACGCGGAGGAGACCGTAGCTTTGGTCTCCAGGACCGGAGTCTCTGCTCCTCTGCTCCTCTGCCTGCCTTCACTCACACACCGCGCTCCTTCTCACTCTTTCTAAAAACATACAATTCTACATTTCATTTAGCAGACGCTTTTGTCCAAAGCGATGTACATCTGAGAATTTGTACAACACGAGCAAGGATCTAGATCGGAAGGAACAACGTGAGTGCAAACAACAGCTGCAAGTCCGATGGGACGCAGGTTGCATAAAAGCAGATTATTTTTTTTTGTCATCATCATCATTAACAATATCAACAACGTCATCATCAATAACATCAACATCAATATCATCGTTATCAACATCATCAATAGCATCAGTGTCATCAGGTGCTGAGGTGTTCATGAAAGAGCTGGGTCTTTAGCTTGTTCTTGAAAGTGGAAAGGGACTCAGCGGATCGTGAAAATTGATTGACAGTATTTTCTCATTTATGGAGTGACAAATAGAGATATCTAAAATCCTCTCTGTAAAAGCCTTTGACTCTAATATGTCAACAAAATGGAACAATAATTTAACCACGGCCTACAAATGACACGCTAAAAGCAAGAACGGCGTTTTTATTGCACATGCAAAATGACTTGCAAATTCATTCATACACCATTTAGTGTGAATGGGCTGACCATTGTAGACAGGCAACTCTTTATGATCACTATATAATACTGTATAATATAATATATCCACACAAGAAACTACCGGTAGGTTATGCAAGAAATCTGGTTTAAGGCTGCAGCTGGTCAATGTTGGCGTGTTTGTTGATACTACAAAAGTACAGAAAGACGGCATCCTGTGCAGGGAGATTACAGTTTCTACTTATTCCATGCATACATCAGAATATTTGACTTCTTTACTTTAGTGTCAGTTTCAGGATTAGTTGGACTTTAGGTGTAACTATACAAAGACACACAGCTAGGAGTAATGATCCTTCCTTTCATCCTGCTGCCACAGAGAGTCTTTTCTCCTGCATATGCACATTAACAAGAACCCAGTCAAATATATCCCACTTCACTAGAATATGCATCGCGAAGAAATGAAGTTTCTCCATATGGAGAGAAAATGAATTAAATTAACTTTTACAAATGAATACAACTCAACTTGAGTAAATATATACTCCCAGCGTTCAATAATCTAATAAGATTTGCTTTTGAAAAGCTTGCCGTGCATATTAATGTCTAAAAGCATTTGCATTCATTTACAGATTAATAATGAATGTGTGAATGTGGATCATCTGAGTTGTGAGACTCTGTTTGTTGAATACTGATATTTATTCAGTATTTATTTGTTAAATTGTTTTATAAAGTGATTGGTATTTGTTTGTGGATTATAAAATGCATTTATAAAGAAAACACCAACAGAAATGTAGCCGTGAGAACAGAAGAAGTCCTTCAGGAAACGGACAGTAATTTGGCGGCGTCGAGCCGGTAAACACTCTGAATGGAACTGGCCATTATATTTAAAAGCTTTGCGTCCTTGTAACCGGTTGTCACAACTAAAGCAGTATAGATGTCCAGGAGTTATTATTGTACCTCGTAGCTATGACAACTGCTCTTTAGTGTCACATCCCCGTCGAGCTGGTTGCTGTCAGTTTGTGTTTGCAGCACTTTAGTGAAACATTTACTTTATTTCTTATCAAAGTTCCAGTAGAGCTCCTTCCCTTCTGCAGACGGTGTTACTGTTACTTCAGACAGAGCCAGGTCTTCGGTGAAAGGGAAAGAGAAATGCTGCTTTATAAACAAGATGATGAATTAGGGGATGAAAAAATAACAATTGAATGGTACCCTGTCAGGAATGGGTCAGGAGCTTGTGCTTTGTGTGTTTTTATTGAATATGCAACAGTAAGTCTGTGTGTTCTTCCTCCCCTGACTCAGCATCCTCTGAGGTGCTCTTCTCCTTCGACGTGGGTAACGGTCCGCTGGAGGTCCGCGTGAAGGCCGGCTCCCCGCTGAACGACAACAGGTGGCACCGCATCCGAGCCGAGCGCAACGTTAAAGAGGCCTCGCTTCGCCTCGACGAGCTCCCCGCCGCCACGCAGGAGGCTCCCGCTGACGGGCACATCCACCTGCAGCTCAACAGCCAGCTATTTATAGGTGTGTGTGTGTGTGTGTGTGTGTGTGTGTGGCTGCTGCACTCACTCCAAATGTAATTCAAAGCTGCCTCAACAAAGAACAAAACAACATAATATCCACACATCTCTTTGTCCACATGGGATTTTTGTTTAGAAGCTACATCAGCAGTTCCAACACCTTCTCATCCCAACTCGTCACATACCGCCGCTTTGTCACGCCTCTTGTCTTGTCGTCGCGCCTCTTGTCACCTTGCCTCTTGTCGTCTTTCCTTGCCTCTTGTCGTCATGCCTCTTGTCCTCACGCCTCGCCTCTTGTCCTTACGCCTCGCCTCTTGTCCTTACGCCTCCCTCTTGTCCTCACGCCCCGTGTCATCACTCTATTTTTGGCATCAAAACCACTATATTAAGGTTTAGGAAAGAACTACATGGTTGGGCTTAAAACTCCCAGGTTTGTAAAGTGAAAATGACGCTGATTGCTGATTGTTGTGAACACGGGACACAAATATACAACTGATTGTAACGTAAAAGTGAAATTTCAAACAATCACAAGACTTTCAACCAGGAGACGGGTGTCCCTGCCCCGTGTGAAACTGAAAGTAACGTTGACTTATCTTGTCACGTGAGTCGTTAGTCAGTGAAGTTAACATCAACCACGACCGTTTCCTAACCCTAACTCAAGGGTTGTGTTGCCTAAAACTAACTTCCTGTAAAAACGAAAGTTGATTTTGAAAGGACACGATGCATGTAACAAGAGTATATTGACACGTCGTCTCCAGTCCGTCCAAAAGTAACACAAGAGAGGAACCCTGTGTGTCGGTCTCCGACGCCGAGATGCACTGACCAAGCAGCTATATTTGAGAATGTGTTGGTGTCCTGGATGAAAGCCTTGTGTTTGTTGGGTTTGCGTGATAGTTAATGCAACGCATGGTGCGTCATACCGGCGCTCAAGGCTGCCTTGTGCGTCGGTACCGAGCGCTGATGGCTGTGACAAAGCCTCGGTATTTGACGCCCAGGGAATGAGATCAGGCAGTTCTTCTGGACGTATCCTCTGTCTCTGCCTCCCTCTCACTTTCTTTTATTTACTCTCTTTCACCCACACACCGCACTAAATAACTCTTATGGTAGATTCTCATTGACCCCGGGGAGGCTGGCGGCCTCCTGAAGAAAGCAGATAGTGACAGAAAAACTAAAGCCTTCAGCAAAACTCCACACTAAAGCTGTGCTTCCATCTCACTGAACTGTACAGGGAACACATTGGCTCGCTGTCTCCGCTTATTGATCCACATTGAAACTGGCAGATTTAAGGGAGATCAATCAACCTATAACAATCCTTGTTCCCAAACCTCAGCAATGTACCTCATACTGGCCGAGTCCATGGAAGTAATGCCTACTTAATCCTCACAAATTGATAGCGATATCCTCGGTGTGTTTGTAGCGGTCAGTGTCCTTGCCGTGACCTTGATGCAGTGTTTGAACCCCGTCCATTAGTTAAGGTAGTCCTTCCCTGACAGCTCCTGATGAAACTCAGAGTCCTGATATGAACCTCATCGACTCTGCAGACTCCTGGAAAGCTGTTTATCCCCTCATAACAGTCTCGAGGTTGCCAGTTTGGCACCCTGAGACAATTATAATGAAGCGGAGCCTGAACTCTGAGGACAGTCGGAGGTTGTGATGCGAGATGTCGGAAAAAACAACAACTCTTAGAGTTTAAATTCTGCCCCATAGAAAGAGGAAATATTTCAGACAGATTGACAGCTCGCCAGCTTCCCAGATATGAACCGTCAGCATGGAGCTCAGCTGGCAGACGGACGGACAGGAAAAAAGTCCTTGAATGTTTCACCTGCCAGTTTCACTATGTTTCATCAGCTCATCATTTTTAAACAATTCAGAAGGAGGTTGGTGACAAATGTAGAGGTGCAGGGTGTGTTTGGCTGTTTATAATAAAATCACATATCAGTCAGTGTCGTTCCCCAATTTGATCACAGAGATGATAAGATTTGCTTTCCTTTCATTACAGTACGATATGAAAGAAGAGACTCCGGCTCGGGTTCCATAATCCGTCATAGGAAACATCACGTCTTCATTTATTTTTGATAAAGTTATATCACTGTTGTTTCACCTTTCACATCAATCTGCATTCCAGCTGCATCACCACGCAGCAATAAAAGAACCTGGAAATGATGAAGACTTGACGGATTACACAACATGAGGAAAGTTTAAAGGAATGAATGGAAACTAACGGCTGCCTGGAAAGCAGGAAAATACATGAAAAAGCAGGAGACCGCTGTTCCTGGTTCCAGCTTCTCAAATGTGACGATTTAACACATTTCTGTGTTTTGTATCATTGTGACTTGAATGTCTTTGAGTTTTGAATTGTTAGTTGAGACAAAACAAACTATATTCAGAAGAGAGAAATAGAGACGAGATGCATTACAGCACGCTGAAGTCTATCCTTTGTGTGTCTTCAGGAGGCACGGCATCCAGGCAGAAGGGCTTCCGGGGTTGCATACGCTCTCTGCAGCTGAACGGCGTCACCCTGGACCTGGAGGAGAGAGCGAAGATCACCCCCGGGGTTCAGGCGGGATGTCCGGGTCACTGCAGCAGCTACGGCTCGCTCTGCCAGAACCGGGGCCGCTGCGTGGAGAGGCCCACCAGCTTCTCCTGTGACTGTGGTTCGTCTGCTTACACCGGAGCCTTCTGCGACAGAGGTACTGTACCGAGGCTTTGTCACCAATCAAGCAGCAGCGCCTGCTGGGACATGTTGGGGATTATGGGACCCTATGGTGAACTATGTTTAAACCCCTAATATTACAAATATTAGGAGAAGCTATTTTCCCTTCAAGTAATTTTAGATCGTAAAAATCCTCTTGTTCCACCCTGACTGTATCAGTTCCTCCTCTTCCAGTCCTTGTGCATCATATTAGAATCATTTTCCTGACTTATTTGGTCTCCCTTTAACTGAAGATGACATGGACATAGTTATTGTAAACAAATACAGAATACTGCAATTACATTCTCTCCAAAAATTGTCCTTGTTTGTTGCTGCACACCGAAGAGCAAACCTGAATCCTATTCATAGAGTTCTAGCTCTGATTTATAAGTCATCTAATTGGTTAAAGGTGTTTTCACAGGTGCATTCTGGGTGCAGGTGATTGATAATTAAGTGTGGTATTGTGATGGCAGTGTTCAGCAAACAACACACACAGTCTGTTAGGTTTGAATGTCTGATGATAACTGTGTGAAGTTATTTGCAAAAAGTGTGTTTTAGAATTTCAAACTTAGTGACAATGTGCTTAACGTTCGACGTAGTTGTTTCAATAATTGGGCCACGAGTACCAGTTTTTGTGTCTCGGAAATTGCAAATAAAAGACTGTAATATACTGCGATAAAGTTTTCATAAATCCTCAGTATTTAACAGAGTGTCTATTTAGTGCAGAAAACAGCAGAGTCAATAATATGGATAGGCAGGAAGGCAATCCAAAATATTAAAATAAATCGTCAAGCCCTGACGAAGACCTACAGTGGTTGAAACATGTTGGCTTTTTTAATGATTTAGCGACTATAATTACAGATTTTTAATATATTTCCTTCGATTGCCACTGTTTTTAATATTTGGGAGTGCATGGATTGTCTTCCTGTCTATCCTGATTTGTTTCCCCGTTTTCCACCCGACTTTGCATCCCAGTTGAGAACACTGATCAGCCGGTTATATCTCTCTCTCTCTGAGAGTCAACAATAAGTTGGTCTTTCTGAATTGTATGATATTAAAATGGAAAGCCAGAGTTGAGTGCAGATCTTTGAATCAGTATTTCCGACAAATGTTTCTTGTCTTATTGTCTTTAAAAATGTCCCGATGTTGCCTTGGAGTTGTTTTAAGACGACACAGCTGGACTTGTTGTTAAAGAAGTCATCACAGGAACATTGAGTCATCACGTCAGCCTCATATTTATTCAATCGTTAACAGCCCAGCTGTGTTACAGGTATATCTGATACACAGCCCTGTTATAATTAGCAGCACGGATTTGCATTGTTCTTTTCACCTGTCAGCTGGTTCTCTGTAGCACATGCTCACTAATTAGGTGATGCCAGTGCTGCTGTACATCTGAATACTGTCCCTCTGTGGGATTAGTCGTTAGATGCAGAGCAAAGACATAAAGTATACAAATTGAAATGCAAATCATACTCTCTCTGCAAAGCAACTTTTAACAGCCAGATTAAAAAACACACATCTCACATGTACAACATAGCAGCAGCAGCAGCAGCACATAACACTACTGCTCTAACTCCACTTTGTAATTAAACCTTCTGACATTATCTCGCTCCCTGCAGAGGTTTCAGCCAGCTTCAAGTCGGGAACATCCGTCAGCTACACCTTCAAAGAGCTGAGCGAGCTGAACAGGAGCAGCAGCAGCGCCCGGCCGTCCTCCTCCTCCATCTACTCTGACCTGACCCTGAGAGCAGAAAACGTCTCCCTGAGCTTCAGGACCAGCCAGAGTCCCGCTCTGCTCCTCTTCGTCGGCTCCTACCACAGAGAGTACCTCGCTCTGCTGCTCAACAAGTACGGTGAGCACTCACATCCTCTTAACGAGGAACTCTTATTCCTCTCTCTTGATGCTAATCAGTTAGCTCGGCCTTCAGCATTGTCATGAGGTTAATCTCTGTCTGTCTCTGAATGAAGGAGCTTTTTGTTTCATTTGTTTTTCATTATGCATGCAAACATGTGTACTTTTAGAGCATCACATTGAGGATGGATTGGATTTGACTTGGGATGAGTAACCTCGATTGCTCCCTGCACAGACTGCTATATATGTGGAATTTACCGACGGGGAACTGAAGCCGTTTCATCCATCTATGCGCTCTTCAAAGCCACCAGACTCCATTGGAAAAAACTGTAATTTGAGCTCGGAGAACACGGGGGAGTTGCTGCTACCGCTGCCTCGCACGGTTTGTTTGTGTGACTTTTAACGTATTAAAAGCATGGTGCCGTCACAATTATTGTTTTAATTACCACAGTTTGATTAGGGCTGTGTGTTGGCAAGAATCCGGCGGTACGATACGTATCAAATATGCTGCTTTATGCAAATGTATGTATATATTTATTATTGGAAATCAATGAACAACACAAATCAATGTCAGATATTGATCAGAAACCCTCACAAGTACTGCATTTAGCATAAAACAATCTGCTCCAATCATAACATGGCAAACTGCAGCCCAACAGGCAACAACAGCTGTCAGTGTGTCAGTGTGCTGACTGGACTATGACTTGCCTCCAAACTGCATGTGATGATCATAAAGTGGGCATGTCTGTAAAGGGGAGACCCGTGGGTACCCAGAGAACCCATTCACATTCACTGATCTGGAGGTCAAAGGTCAAGGGACCCCTTTGGACATGGACATGCCAGTTTTTACTCAACAAGATTTAGCGTATGTTTGGAGCGTTATTTAACCTCGTGTCTTGGCCGGGTCACCCTTGAAAAAGAGATTCTTAATCTCAGTGGGATTCACCTTGTTAAATAAAGGTTAAATTAAAAACTTAAAAAGAATTAAACTTATCTGTGGTTTGTAGAAACGTACAATGCCAACATGTTTTGGGCTCCAACTCCTTTCTTATGACTCCTTTCATCCAGTTCTCATCTCCTCCGCTGCCGTTCTCTTCAGTGTGATTTTAAACCAGACGAGTGGACAAGTGGGGTCATCTTGAACTGGAAAGGACAAAGGAGGCTGATAAACCTAGATTAGCTGTAAATAGACTGAACAGGCTGCTTTAATAACCCAGACTGGAGGAGGAAGCTGAGAGCCAGCAGGTCATTTAGACGACGTGATGAGGAGATAGTCGGCAGGTAGCTGCTTTAAGACCAAAGAGGAAAACTCAGGAACACGTTTCTATTGGTGATAAAACCTTTGAAGATATTCAGTGGCACAGAACATTTGGAGAAGTATTGAGAGACGGACTAACAGATTGTTGGTTTTGGTCTTTTTTATGGGATTTGTTGTCCTTTAAAGATCATTCTGGTAGATTTAGTCCATCTGGATCTGGAGGAAATGTAAAGTAGATTCAGTAATCCATCACGGTGATCACGATAACTTCTTGTCCCTCTTATTCTTTTGTTAAAGTGACGTTATTGTTGACAGTTTTTGAAATCATTGAAAGTGCCTTCGTCTGACATCAAAGAGCTGGAAGCATTGGAAATCTCAAGAAAGCACCAGTGGATATCCTCAAACACATTATTGTAATCACTCTGTTGTCTTGTAATAAATCAAAGGATTAGATGTTTTTTGGGAGCTGATTTGAATGCCAGGGTTCTCATGCAGTGCTTCAGTTTGGTGCTCATTTCTATTCATAGAATCTGATTTATCAATTTCTTCTTGTGTTTGAAAATGTGCGTACCATCAAACTCCAAAGAGGGAAGACAGGTATAATCTTGTCATCTTGTCTCTCTAGTACTGCACCAGTGAGCACACAGGGCTCAGTAGAAGACATTCAGATGATCTGTTGAAGACATGAAGTTGTGATCAATCTGCATTAATAACGAACTGTTGTGTTTAGACACCGTTCATTTTAATTGACATCAGTTTAAACAGTTCAAACATGCAACTATTAAAAAACAATTTGTAATCTATGAATTGCACCGTGTCCAACGTCTAGTTTGTGTTCTGCAAATCTTTATTTGACCATCAAGTAACGTGATTTCTTTATTTATCTGTGGACAAGTCACTTAACAAACCGTTTAGTTTATTGGCATTTCATTTATTACTGTGGTGACCTCACGCTCTCAGCTGCAGGACGTTAGTGGAGCGTAAGCTGAACGTTACACACCACGTTAGCCGTATCGACCCGTATTAAATCATTGTGATGTATTATTATTATTATTATAGCTACTGTAACCTGAGAGAACTGGTGAGGTTTGAATCACTATAATCAAACCCTCAGCAGATGTAACTCCGCTTCTTCAGCAGGAAAACATGTGAACATCTGTTGAACAACTGTTGAAAGGCGAAGAGTTCAGCCAGCAGCAGCTTTTCACCACTTCACAGGCTCAGTGACAGCCAGTCTCCGTGTCAGCGGTGTGATCTGGGTCTCTCAGCTCTGCCGTCACCTCCTGTGACGTGTTAATCTCACTTTTCTCTGTCTAATCAGAAGACAAGTGTTAAAAGTGATTAGCAGGGCTGAAAAATATTTATAATGCACGATTGAAGAACTAGAAACTCTTCTATCCTAGTCATGTATTCATGCACATACATGTACATGCATTCAAAGTAAATTTCCAAGACATGAATTTCTATATGCATTAATATGCACTATTTATTATGCATTGCACTGTAAAATGTCTTCCACACAGCCTGCAGAGATTAAATGATATCCATGTTGAATGACATGGAATAATTGATTCTGTGTACCAGTTTTGGCAGTACTAGGCCTTCATTTTCTAAATATTTCATTATTTTTTGGTTCATTATTCAGCTGCTGTTGCCCTGAAACATCCAGATCTCCCTCGATACGTATAAATACTCTCTGAAATAAATGTCTGTTAAGGGGAGACACCCCGGGTTTTAACTAACAGATATCACCGTGAAACTTCCCCAGTTCATTACTGACATTAAGACAATGATTTTTCTTATTAAACGTTTTCTGAAATCCTATGTTTAAGTATGCAATTGTGGCATTGTCTTATTAAGTACGATACGATACACTTTATTGTCCCCTTGGGGAAATGAGTTTTGAACTCAGTGCTGCTCACCATCAGCTGCCTCCACAGCAGCATCGATACATAGAAACAAACAACGATCCACATGGAAACAGAGAAACACAAAAAACATATGTTGCACATTACTCATATTGCACAAGATCTATATAAAAACAGAATAAATGAAAGATTAAAAAAAATAAGAAGAATACCATGACGCTATTGCACAATCCTCAGCCTCAAGGAACATTATTTAAAATGCAAAAATGCAAAAAAATGTATACGCGCTTATTTACATACATTTCCACAACAGAAATCTGAACATTGGATAAAGCCAGGTTCAAAATTCTTCTTTCATTTTGTTGACATGTTAGAGTCAGAGGGAATTTTCCTCCATAAATCAGAAAATACTGCCATAAACAGCCATAAAAAAAACATTTTTTGCCATGTTTTTCTGAATAAAATGTTCTATAAATCAGGCTATGAATGATATATGAACAAACCCCTCAGTAGAAACCTTCAGAATATAGAGAGGAATGAAAGTGGAGAGTTTGGTGGATGTAAGCGCTACTAAAGTGAAGATTTCTGGCTCGGAGTCTAAGAAAACAAATAAGTTAGAGAAAACGGCCTCAAAAGATAAATTGGTAAATTGGTAAAAAGAGTTAAGGGTAAAACATTTGTAACTAATAGATATCACCATGAAACTTCCCCAGTTCATTACTGACGTAAAGACAATTATTTTGTGTATTAAAAGTTTTCTGAAATATTATGTTTAAATATTCAGATGAGTTGTTATCTAATGCTAACTTTTGGTTAAATTTACAGACAAAATATAGCAAAGTAATCACCTAAATGTGCATTTTGGATGCTTTCTTTCCACTAGTCTGAAATAAGACATGTTGTTATGGAAGCAAAATAGCCCCAAATCTCAAAATTGATCAGTGCATGAAAAACAATATTCTTGCCTGAAGAGGACAGATTGAATAACGAAAATATTGGAAGAAAGTTTTATGAGTTCTGTTCAAGCTGCAAGTTGGATGGCTTTTGAGCAATTTCTAAAACTAAAGTTTATTTTAAAAGTTAAAATCTTGAATATTCAAAGTGTATAGATGAAGAACCATAACCAAGGCTAATGATATTTTAATTTCTAATTTTCTATATTCTTTATTATTTATCCCAGAATCATTCTTTCTTTTTTTCTTTCCACATTAAACAAGATTTGCTTAAATAATAAAAGCTTTTTTTTTATTTGAAAGATTTAATTTTAAGGCTTTATCTGTTCATTGGGAAGTCGTGTCTTTTCCAGCCTCCTGCGTCTGACTTGTTGATGTGTGTGTGCAGACATGCTGGAGGTGAGATACCGACTGGACGGCAGCAAAGAAGCAGAGATCCTGAGGAGCACCGTGAGGAACCTCGCCAACGGGCAGCTACATGCCATCTCCATCAGCAGACTGGCAGACACCGTCTCTGTGCAGGTAACAAACACAAACAAACACACTGACATGTTCCTCTCAGCCAGCACTAAACCCTGAGTCAGCCCGGTGTTCCCAGCAGCCTCTCTGTCAGTCGACTACAAGAAGACAGCAAGGACGAGCTGCAGGAGACAGATAATAAAGGCTGAGCTGCAGAGCAACAGTGGACACAAACACATGTCAAAGTGCTTTTATTTTCAAAATAAGACTTCTACTCTTCTAGCTTTGGCCACTAGATGCTCCTGCTTTAAACTGCTCAATCGGGTTTGACCTGTTTAATATGTAAGGGATAATGTACAGCGAGCCGGTCATTGTTGTGAAAGAATCCCCTTAAGGGAATTCTTATTACATTTTCCCGCTTATTACACGGCTACTTACTGAAGAAATCAATATTTTGACACAAAAGCAGTCCTCCAGAGTCCAACATCAGAGCTGCGCCCATAGCAACGGCCTGTTATACAGAAATTACAGACCACAGAACGCCGTGATTAACCAATCAGAATCGAGTATTCAACACAGCCGTGTAATAAAATATACTAAGAGATAATCTAATGTTGCACTATATGCGGATGATACACAGCTGTACCTTCATCTGCGTTTCCATGAACAAACGCCTTAGATGGACCTCTCTAATCAATGGGAATCTCACGGGAAGAAACGTCATATCTGGGCTTAAAATAAGTACATAAACTAAGTAGAATACGTCCGAAAACAACGTAACCTAAGTACAGAAAACATGTTACTAATTTCACTAAAATACGCCACTAACGTAACTTACAAAAGAAACACAGGTCTTGAACACCGGTCGAAAGTCCTGTGTTTGTTGGACCATTCTACCTTCCCTTCCCATAAGCAGTCTCTCTCTTTTTATTACGCGGCTGTGTTGAATACTCGATTCTGATTGGTCAATCACGGCGTCCTGAATTCTGTATTTTCTTTATAACAGACCGTTGCTATGTATAACAGACCGTTGCTATGTATAACAGACCGTTGCTATGGGCGCAGTTCTGATGTTGGATTCTGGAGGACCTTTCTGTGTCAAATTATTGATTTCTTCAGTAAGTATCTGTGTAGTAAGCGGGATAATGTACAGCTAGTGGGTCATTGTTGTGGAAGAATCCCCTTCAGGGTGATGAGAATCCTGTCAGGGATTCTCTCAAAACAATGACCGGCTCGCTGTACGTTATCTGTTACTTATTCTACAGCTCTGAGCGTAGCATATTTACATGGATGTGTTTACATTGCAGTCAGTACAGACCAAATGGCATACAAATAACGCGAAAAGCAAGTAAGCCGTTCTTATTGGACGCTAAATGCCTTGGGAATTATTGTGTGATTCGCCTTAACGCCTTGTTGTGCGACCGGGCTGCACAAATTCTCATCTTAGGTTCTAGTAATTTCTCCCCGTTGTATAATCATGTTCTTTTGTGTTGTGTGGTGGTTTTTCAGGCTCAGATAAACATGTACTAAGTTGTGCAATCATGATGAAGATCACAAAAACTAAAACGTTTTTATCTGCAAAAACACGTACATTCCTTAGCAAATGATTTAAAGTCATGTAATCAGTCGTGTGCTTTAAGTTTTTACAAACCAGCGATGTTGAAGTGTTTTTTTTTTCAGAAAACTTCTTATGAAATGAAACGTTTCCTTTTCTTTCAGATTGATCGGAACACCAAAGAGGACTTCAACCTGACTTCTGATGTGGAATTCAATGGCATCAGGTCGCTGGTTCTCGGCAGAGTGCACGGTGAGTGAGACGGCTACAAAAACCCAGACGAGGCTTTTCAGACTGCAGAGCACTCAGACGGACTAATTTCAGAGAGGCGATGCCTCATCAGACAATAAGGTATTGGAAACTTTCATCATGATGATGGTTGGATCCCCTGGACAGCTGTTAGACAGATGTCTAGACGACGTAACAAGTGAGGAACAAACAAAGAAATAAATATAAATGCTGGGCACTCTCAGCACAAAGATGAGACATTATTCATATCAGTAGAGCTCGAGAGGTGGAAGGTTAGACATAACAGACGTGAATATGACTGGATCGATTTTTTGAAGTGTCCATTCCTTGATTATTTCTATTCCTTTAGTCTGTAAGCGTCCACCGATCAAAAGAATCAAAACAATTTTTCATAAAAATTCCTTCAAGTTGCTCGCTGTCTGTTAACTCCGTTTGTCAATGGAAGACGGCACTTTAACTGACATAAACAATATTTGTCCTTCTTCCTGCACCGTGTTGTTGGGTATGTTACTTTTTCGTACAAAATAAAATGTCCCACCTTTCTCTGTTTAGTTTTCACCCTTTTCCTTGTCGGGATGCCAAATATGCTCGTCGCTGACAGCAGGTGGGTTTTAAGAGCATAAAGGGAGGTATTGTGTCTACGGATGTTAATAATTAACCGTTTAACCGTTAACCGACATTAAGCATTTTAACCGATTAACGCTATCGGTTAAAACGATTAAAATAAATGTTAATAATTAATTAAAAAGCTGAGAAAAACTCGTAACTTTAAGGAGAAAAGCTGGTCCACCTTAAGCGGCGTTACAGATACAGGAAGTTGACTCCGTTCTATAGCTCGCTTGAGCGGAGGAGTTGTAGCCTCGTTGCATTTATTCACCGACAAATAAACTGTACACTCACTGTCTGCTACACCTTCCACCTTCACAGCTACAACACCACCGACAAATCCCACATTCACTGAAGTTACGCTGCGCTGACAGAGCGTACTGTATGTGTGTGTCTGCAGCGGGCACGGAGCCACCGGCAACGCTAGCAGCTGCTAACGTAGCACAAACACACACACTGTTTGTAGGACAATCGCTAAAGTTAATCCGGGCAGACGCACAGCTGACAACCTGCTAAACTGAACTAAATGTGCGGTGGAGACTTTTACAGGGAAAGTGGCTGGCTGCTAAGTTAACGCTCCCGGACGGTGAACTGGGCACTCAGTCGTCTGTTGTGCTCGTACACTGCAGCTGGAGCACCGCTGTATGCGAGGCACAGATCTTGTCGGTTAACGAGGGTCAGTTATCGTTTAAGAAAATGTTTCAAAATTAGCATTCCTAATTGTGTCGTCGGGTGCCGTAAAACAAGCGTGGTTAACTGTCTCGGAGCTGGTGAAAGGAATTAAAGGCCTGTCCTACATATACGCTGGTTGAGTTTAGTGATTGAAGCAAATAAAAGCCCCGACTATTAATTGAAGTTTTACAGTATTCTTGTCCCAGATCAAATGTACGTTGAAGGGCCCTGAATATCGTCTTCTGTGATTGTAATGTTTAAATGTACGGGTCCTTGTTTCTTGTCTTTGTCCTTTCTGTGATGTTGCAAATGGAGCTGCTGTGATGCAAAACAAATGTCAGACCTGTCTGACAATAAAGTATTATCGCATGGTGTGGTACTATCTGCGGCTCTCAGAGTTCAGCGTAGTCTCAAAATGATTATTTTTACAAACAAAAAAGAACAAAGAGCTCCCACTTAGCAGCTGACGGAGGATTTCACACAAGATGTAATAAAAGTAGAGAAAACTTTCTTTATTTCCACAACATTGCTCTGCCGCAGTTCTTCTTCCTGTGCTGAACACACAGCTGTTTGAAGGCCGGTGCTCATTGTGTGCAGCTTGAACTGTACTTTTTACAGCTATTAGTCAACAATGCATTCAAAATGTACTGATAGTTCCTCTGCTTGTAATTCTCCTGTGCATACGGTGTGTACAGAGTGTACACAACAAGACTTCCCAGACAGGACACTCATGCAGCTAGACGTATAAAAGCCCTTTGAGGATGTTCTCTTGGGATTTTGTGGGTCTTTCAATGATGCTAATGAGTCTTTCACTTCATACATATTGCATCTTGTTTGGACAAATGCAGTATTAGTTGTTCCGTATTTCCATATACAGTAAGTTTATAGTAAGCTTTTGCCTCTGATTCACACGGACACGTCAGGCTGCTCTGATAAAAGGTTTGAACACGTTTTAGAGGAGGAAAAAGCACATACAGACAGATGATCTGGTCGCTGCATTAATGAAATCCAACTAAACCAGAGCGTCGCTCCTCCTTTCCTTTCTGCCTGGTGTTCCTCAGACGGATACGACATGTGACACAAGAGACGCAGCATCACTGTAATTTACTTGACCTTTACATGACCTCGTTGTGTTCCTTTCCTTTTAGAGACAGACTAAGAAATAGGTTGTGAATAAGATGAGAGGCTGTGGGACTTCCCTCACCCAGGTGTAGCTCGGCACACTTTGATTGATCCGTTGATGTACAGTATGGATCAGGGTTTATTATCTATTCATACATCTTTCCCTCCAGACTCTGGAGAGTTGGACCCGGAGCTGTCTCGGCTGGCCTCTCTGGGTTTCACTGGCTGTCTGTCCGCCGTCCTCTTTAACTCCATCAGCCCCCTGAAAGCTGCTCTGCTCCACCCAGGAACCGGCCCCGTCAGCGTTATCGGCCCTCTGGTCCAGTCCATCTGCGGCTCCACTTCAGCCAATCCCTACGCAGCAGAAACCACGCACCACCTATCAGGTCAGAGGGAAAAGACTGGCTGTTTTATTTATTGCCATTTTCACAACTTTAGGCTCCAACTACAGCGGCCATTTCACGGTGTGTGATGTGATTTAATACACTGTAGTTGGAATACAAACGTGACCGTACGGTGGGTCTTCCCAAATGTTGAATGTTGTAAATCAGAGGTCTCCAACCTTTTTCCCTCTGAGAGCTGATTTGACAAAATGAAAGTGGCCGAGAGCGACTCAGAGCACCGAGTTGAACATCGCCAGGTCCTTTAATAACGTTTCAGCCACCGCAGTAATCACCTCTATTACAATCCCGCCATAGAGCGAAGGGCTTTTCCGTTGTTTCGTTACGATGTGCGCCGCTAAATGAAGCCTCTGTTGCTGCGTCGGCCTTCTTCATCAGTTTGGTAAACAGAGACGGTTTACTGTCTTTTAAGCGTTGTTTTCAGCTCCTCTGCCTGCTCTGTTCGTAGACTTCTACCAGCTCAAAGTCCCATGAAAAGTTGCCGAGGACTTTAGTGAAGAGGCGCTCAATGTTATATCTTTTACCGACTGCCACGTCCGCACAAATGAGACACACACATTAGGTATACACTTTCATGAAAAAAAAAAATAGATTTTTTTGCTATCCATTCCTCATGAAAATAATATATATTATATATATTTTTTGCCTTTCATTGAGCTGGATATTTTCTGCAGTCATTGTCAAATCTGTTTTTTCGCTGGCTAGTCTGCTAACATCGCCTAATGTCATGCCGTCACTGCAGAATAACTCGTTGAATTGACAGCTAATTGGCAAATAACCATTTTATGTCCATTATATATTCTTTGAATCTGTAGCGAGCCACTCAGAGACGGGGAGCATCCACTGCTTTGTTTGTTTCTTGAAAAAGGGGGAAATCATTAATTGTGTCATTGCCATCGGAAGACAGGAAATCAACCTCAAAGTTATCTTTTGGAGAAAGGCTGACGATAATATGCAATATACCGATTTATAGTTTAAAACCCTTTATCATTCTGCCCTCTTTCTTTAGAGGGGTAGGAGTGGAGGACGGGATGTTCAGGGGGAGATAATAACACATTTATACTGCATACAAAAAACATGTGATGATCATAAAGTGGGCATGTCTGTAAAGGGGAGACTCGTGGGTACCCACAGAACCCATTTACATTCACTGATCTGGAGGTCAGAGGTCAAGGGACCCCTTTGAAAATGGACATGCCAAAATGTAGCCTATGTTCGTAGCGTTACTTGTTGTTCTTCCTGACCATCTGGCATGACACGGTGGGTACCAATGGATTCATTAGGTTTTCTAGTTTCATATGATATAGTATATCTTCACTCTACCTTGGAGACTGAGTCCAATACAACCTCTGGAAGACAGAATAGCGGTCAGGCCCGCCAGGGGGAATGGGTGGAGTTTCCTGGACCGAGGTCTCTCTCGGCTGTTGTTGCTCCACACAGGTTCCAATTATTGCAAACATCTCTGATTTAATAAGTGAGAGGATAGTCGCCAGCAAGTAGCAAATCCAAACTAATCCCACAATTCGAGCACCCACTTCCTCAGGGGACTGACATTAATAACTATTATTGGTTATCGTAGGCGGTGCTGTCCAGCTGTCTGTGTGGGTGCTACCTCTCAAACTTCACAATGGGACCTTTGGGTGTCTAATGATGTAATGACATTGGGTTAATGGCCACTACATGAGGCCATTAATTCAGTTTCCTTTGGCCTATCTTTCCCCTGTGGTCACTCATTCAGAGAATAGTGTGGAGGTGTTCTGTATGTCTCATCTGCTCAGACTGATGATTCCCGTTGAGCATCTCTCTCTGCAGTACCTTACTTAGTTTCTATTTTTCATGTCACGAATGACCTCTTTGCTCCTCCTATTTTTTTCTTCTCATCTGCTCACCTTCATTTCTTCTTTTTTCCTTCTCATCGCTCTTTTTTTATTCCCCCGAGATCCTTCCTCTGCATTTGACCTCTCTTTTTCTTTCCCGTCTCCCTTCACGTCTGCATCTCTCATCGTCTCTCCTTTCTCTCTTTTGTTCTGCGTCTCTCTGCGCTGCAGGCCAGTCTGGATCGGTGGGAACGGGTCAGCCCGTGGTGAACGCCGTCAGGAGTGACTCAGCTCTAATTGGAGGTACGTTTCCCTCTGTCACACCGCCATTATCCTCAATCATGAGACAGGAACTGTCTGCAAAGAAAGAACAGATGCTGTGATGTCTCAGTATCAGATACAGTTTAACACCTCAGAAGACCTTACAGCGAGACGATGGGTACAATTCAAGAGTTATATTACAAATGTGAGTTTCTGAGTTCTGTGGAGACCTTTCCTTTGTTTTGAAATATTTATTGGTTTGGTACGTTTTCATAAAATTAGCATGCTGTGTAGCTGTTTGAATGAAAAGCCCCGAGTTGTCCCTCAAACAGCGGGACTGCGTCTGAACACACACACAGGAAACCACAACTAATTAGAATACAAATGACTTTATACTCCGAGTATAACGAACTGTACGTTTTTCTTATTGCTAACATCGATGCAGAGACCTTCTATTAGCTGAAATAGCCCTGAGAGGCTGTAGAAAATGAGCTGACTGCACCACTAATGATGGAGAGAGAAACCAATCTACCGTCCTCTCGCTGCCCGTTGGTGCCGCTGACTGGCCAGCTGCTTCTTAAGTAGGAGTTTTATTTCCTGATGTAATGTTTTATCTCCAATTTGGTTTTTCAGTTTTAATCTGTCCCATTTGAAAACAATAAAGCAATCAAATACAATCTGCTACCTGCATGCTAAAATAACAAAATCTAAATTCTAATAACAATAAAGTATACGTTATGTAAGTAAAACAAATGCATAAATGAGACCTAACAGTTATCGAATGACCCTGCTATACCGTATGAAACACAGCTACAGAAAGTCCATGAATTCAGCTGGTAATTTAGAGATACTCTTTAACTAGCTATGCAACTCTACTTTATATTCTACCTTGAAATAGTTGAGATACGATCAAACCTTTTAAAACAGCTTTTATTTTGTACTTTGCAATTCATCTCACTGTCATCATTAGCTGCAGTTAATACAATGGTTTTTTGTTTTACTTTTGAAAAAGCAAAGAGCGATGAATGCTGCATAGGGAGGAGGTCGGGGACCTTCGCACAGGAGACCTTGGTGAAACCACAAGTCAACGTTGACTCATTTGTAACTTGCGTATTTAAGTAACACCACTACCGTAGTTATTTGAACCCAAACCACCATCTTTTCCTAAACCTAACTAAGTTGTTTCCTGTGAAGATGGAAGTTTATTTGGAAAAGACTGTTTGCATGTAACGAGCAGAAATTGACACGTGTTGCTGGACATTCGTAGGAGAACACATAAAAAATTATAAATAACACTTTGTGTGATATCATACGAACCGTTGTATGAGGAGACGTTGCTCTGTTTAATAATGAAGTAATCGTATAACTCAGGATGACCTAAAATGTGAAGGGGCTCTATGTTGAGATGGAGTCTTGCTCCATGAAATCACGGGAATATCTAGTTGAAACTTGTTTTTAACTACATGGAGACTACACAGAGACGCTCTGAAGGGAAACCTGCTGCAGTCTGTGTGAGGAGGAGACAACAACAACCCCAAACTAAAGCCAAAGCTACAGTACAGTACAGTACAGTACACGGGAATGTCTGCAACACAACAGTGTTTAATGTCCTGGAGAGCATCCAGAATTGTTAACAGGACTTGAGAATAGCTACTAACTCCATTCTCAGGAAAGTTGTCAGACCTTTTGCAAAGAAGAATTGGTAAAAACTTACTGTGCGTTGCAACACCCATACTGCCAGAGTATTTAGTATGCCAGAAAAAGATTTAGTGTGTCCCAAAACATAGTATGTCAAATGCAGTGTGTAAAAAATACCAGGATGTCCTGCTACATCCGGTCCTATTTGCAGTATGCAAGCCAGCATGCACAGCAGATATATGAGCAAGAGGGTCAAAGTTCAAGGCTCTGTTATGATGAAGTAATATGTCCCAGTTGAATGCATACTGCATGCAACAGCATGTACTTTGAGAGAGCAGCTGAAGTACGTACTACAAGTAGAAATATAAAGCGTGTGATTTTGAACGAAGCCTTGTTGTCCTGCTGGGTAAAGCTGATACAGACGTATCCACACAGACACACACAGGGTGTCTCTATTAAATCATCATGTTTTGTATTTCTGTCTAATTCGAGACAATCTTGTAGATTTTCACATTGAGAAGAACTTGTATTTTTCTGTTGATCTTGTCGTGGTCCTGGGTTTTTGTTAGAGTTTGTTTCCTGTTTTAGTTTGAAAGTCCTCTGTTTGATTGTCTTCTGTGCTCTGATCAGTCCCACCTGTCCCTCATTAGTCCTGCTCTCACCTCACCTCCTGCTCACCTGTTCTCACTTCCCACGTTAGTCAGTCACTTTTTATACGACCTCAGTTTCTTTGTTCTCTGTCGGTTCGTCTGTTGTTGTCTGGAGTTTCCTGTCCGCCTTTTGTACCTGGAGACTTTTGTTCTATTAAAATATCTGCATCTCTGCTCCCTGCACTGTGACGGATCAGTGTAAAAAAATCCTAATTAATCAACCGTCATTCAACGATGGAAAACAATATACTTTTTTAGAGCTAAAGGTGTGAGTTAAGAATGCCTGAATTCCCACTACTGAGCTGCTGTAACTGCATGTATGAAACATCACCATAATCTACAACTGGTAAAAATGTTGTAGAAACAAGATGTTTCTTTACATTAAAAGAAAAACACAACTTCTATCTCCTTTCCATCCACAGTAAGCACCACAGGAACATTTTGTGACCTATACTTTGCATTGGAAAACAACATAGATTTGGTCTT
Source organism: Sebastiscus tertius (assembly GCA_916701665.1). Classification (NCBI taxonomy): domain Eukaryota; kingdom Metazoa; phylum Chordata; class Actinopteri; order Perciformes; family Sebastidae; genus Sebastiscus; species Sebastiscus tertius. Next base: position 4,351 of record CAKAOH010020059.1, on the reverse strand, counting down.
ATCTGCATTTAAAACAAGTTTCAGCTCATGCAGTGTACTTTGCACAACAAGAAAAGCATTTAGCAGATATTTAACAGCCTGTATAAGAGATGCCGCCCAGCAGTATACAATAGTGTTGTCAGCATAAAAATGGAACGAGGCATTGGACACATTTTGACCCAGATTATTCACATAAATAGTAAATAAGAGTGGGCCTAATACAGAGCCTTGTGGCACCCCCTTGTGGACAGATATAAAATCAGAGCATAGACCATCATACCTAATGCACTGAGACCTGTTACTGAGAGAGCTTGAAAACCAAGCAACTGCTTCTTGTGAGAGTCCTGAGCTCAGAAGTCTAAGCTTTAAAACATCATCATGCTTCAACCCTTATAAAATAAGCAAGTATTATAACTAGGGATGCACAGATACCACTTCTTTTCAGACCGAGTACAACCGAGGACCGAGGAGTCTAACGCACACGCGAGTCAGAGGGTGCAAGCAAAACCCTGTGGTGCAATGAAAGTGGGGCCGGCTGAGGTGGGATCCTGACCCAGCGGGGTCGGGCGCACCACCGTAAAGTGGTATCGGAGCCGTTGTATCGGAGCAGTTTTGCAAGTACGAGTACATGAGCACAGCATCGGACCCGATACTGGTATCGGTATCGCTGCATTCCTAAATATAACGATGAAATATGTCTGCAACAATCGGTAAAGAAACACATTATGAAGCCCAAACAGGGAACAAAGAACTGAAAATATCACAGGACAGGACCAGCATTCATGAATACATAAATAAAGTTACATTTGAGAACTAAAGAAAAGGTAAATAAAAATACAGAAGCAAAAGATGGCGGTTCTCTTAAGTCAAGAGGCCTTTAAGATCTTCTACCGTTTGGGCCCAAAGACTTACAGTTTCCAAACACTGTGATGTTAAAAGCATCAATCTTTGTTAGTATGATATCTTTTCAAAAATGTCTGAACGGTTTGTCTGTAAATCAAACCAAGAAGGAGTATGAATCTATGAATCAGACACCGAGCTGCTGTAACTTGTGTCGTCCTCTTTGCAGGAGTGATCGCGGCGGTGATCTTCGTGACCGTGTCTGCGTTGGCCGTGATGGCCCGAGTCCTCTACAGGAGGAAAGGGACGTGTCAGAGCCAGGAAGTGAAAACGGCGAAGCCCGAAGACAACCCGGAGCTGGCGTTCGGCAGCCGGACCGGCTCACAGAACGGTCCGAGCGAGAACCAGAAGGAATATTTCATTTAGGAGGAGGTTCGACCGGCAGACGAACAGAGACAGAGATGCCTTGTCCATCCTCAGTGCTTTACACGATAAAAACTGACCCCGAGCAGAGACACGAGCAGAACCAAACACTCTCTACGTTCTGACTTCTCTCCTTCTGTTCCTGCTTCTGTGGGTGTCTTTTTTTGTACAGACTGTATATAGATACACACGTGTTGAATTTATAATATGTCAATACTGTCAGTAGAGCAATTGTAAATATTTAAAGAGGTAGATCTTAAACTGATGACTTTATATCAATCAGTCCTTTCTCTGTTCTCTTGACATGATTTAAATGATTTAATGAGGCGCTGTGTTTTTCATGGAGTTGTTGGTATGAAAGTTAAAACAGCTTTGTTGGGTCTGAGGTCATTTAAATACATTTTAATGGATAATGAAGGTTTGACTGAGTGAGCTTCAGTTTCCAGTTGTGTTTTTGTATTTATGTGTTTGCTCCTACTGTATGAACTGTGACAAAGCAAAATGTACCCGTTCACATTGAACATTTCTTATTTTCTCAAAGTTTTACTCGACGTGATTCCTTTTTCATTTCGTTGCAGCTTGAAGCAAAAACTCCCATTTCTGTTCCTTCTTCCTGCAGCGCTCCAGCCTCCAGCGCTCAGTGTCCTCTGAACAGTAAAGGTACCGAGACCGACACGGTTTCTCTGGACTTTCTGTTCCAAACATCATTCAAACTAAAACATTTTATGTATCTTTTAAACACAAATGACATTTTCTGAAAGAGATTCAGAGAAGCAAAATAAGTATGGAAGAAAAAAGTCCTGTATCAGCAGATGGAGAGCAAAGGAGTTCACGGGAAGGTTGTTATTCAGGTCCAACCAGTCGAGCAACCAAACAGACAGAATCAACTTCCTGTGTTGCAACTTGTGTGTTTCTACGCCACATTTCAAGCAACGGTCTGGATTTTGTGAAGTTTAGAAAACTCCAAAGTGCATATTCCACTTTGCTGTGACCAGATCTTTAGTATCTTATCGGAATAAGCCACTTCATCGCCAAAACATTTAATGCCAACAAACTGCCACTTGGACGAACTCGACGTCTAAATGTCTCGTCTTCATCTTAAGGCCGGTCCGCACTAACAGATGTTTCAAATCTTAACAGATGTTGAAAATGTGAGAGACCCCACACATAACATGATACGATGAAACGTGACTTAAGTGTAAACAAACATGGCGGACGACGGGCAGGAGGAATTAGAGATGTTAGTTTTTACTTTGTGCTGAAAATTCACGAAGGATGGACGGATGAAGTCATGGAGACACGTTAAATAAACACTAATCAACAAGTTGGTCCTCTGCCTCTGAGCTCCATCTTACTACTACGTTATGCTTCACGTTTAGCATTAGCTCATGCGTTAGCCGCGGGTGGGAACAGACGACCTATGTGGCCGTATGGACTGCAGGACTTGTTGAAGCTCCATCAGCTGTAAAACTAATAAATGAACAGACTTATTGAGACGTTGAAGCAGCTTTACAGTCCGTGTGAACTGTTTACTGAATGAACTGTTTACATTGTTGAATGTCAGTGATCTGGTTTCTCTCCTGGCGGTGCATCACATCAGGATCTCGAGGGTCACCGTAACGTCGGAGAGTTTGAGTGACTTGCTGTCAGATTTGAATTTGTACAGATATTTTATTCTGTTCGGTGGAAATAAAACATTTGATCTTTTTTTTCTTTTTCCTTTCAGCTGAATAACAACCAATCCTGCACATTAATTACTGCCTCCAATAGCATCTGATGTAAAAGCAGAGCCTTTGTAGAGCTGGATCAATGAACACGAGATCTTCAGGTCGATCAATGGACACCTTTTAATCACCAGCAAAAAGAAACATCGTTTGAGGATTAGAAAGCTGAATCGATTGTGTCTCTGTTAACTGGAGCTCAAACATTGTTGTCATATTGGATGGTTCTTTTCTTCTCCAGGTGACATTTCTGATGGATATTAATATGCATCTGTCTGCAGAGAGGAGATAGCCTCACCGTCTGCTGCTTTGTGAAGCATTCAGGTGCTGGAGATGTCAGACTAATTCCTGTCACCTCGCCTCTCTCCGGGCTGAAACGATAACACACAGACGGACGCAGAGCGTTGAGATGTGATGGAGCCTCGCACCACCTGCTGTCCGCCCTCTTCACACCCACACACACAGAGACAGACAGACGATGATCCAGATGACTGCGTGGTTGTCAGCAGGTTTTATTTACAGAGAGAGAAGCAGCCGTGCTTCTAATAACACCTCATTAGGGAGAACAACAAGAGGACGTGTTGTAATGACACATGCTGCATCACTAACAGAGGAAAACAATTCAGATCCTGAGTCAAGATCAGCACCTCACTTATTTCAAGTGAAGACAATTTAAGTCTTATGTTCTTCCAGCTAAACCTGGATTATGTGACAGTGTGCTGCCATAAATCTGATTATTAAAATTAGACTGTAATATGAAAACTGACACCAAAAAATGTGGGCTTCATTTGTTATGAGAAACTGTACTTAATATAGGCAATGAAACGGACGGGAACCGATTCTGTTAGGGGCAAAAACAGGCACTTCTACATACCAGGGCCGTCAATCCATTCAAATATTGAATCGCAATTAATCGTATGATTGTCCATAGTTAATCAAGATTAATCACAAATGAATTGCACATTTCTTATCTGTTCTGAATGTACCTTAAAGGAAGATTTGTAACTTTCAGTAATGTCTTGTTAACAGCGACACCTGTGTCCGTTAAGTCAACTAAAGTCAGCGTCCTGTTGCTGGCCTTGTGCTCGCTCTACATAGACATGAAGGAGCATCACTCAACACAGTGAGGAGACACACGTCAGCTAAAAGCACAGCATCACTCTAGAGTTCAGCTGCTTGGCAGTAATGTTAGCTGACCAGACCAAGGTCTCTCCATCAATCACTGCTGATCCTAGTGGTGGCTTCTCCGGAGGGAACGGGGGAGACGCCGGAGTTTTGGTGGGAGACGATAACGTTTCTCTCTGCGGAGCCCCGTCACTTCACGAGACACGGGAAACCTCTGCTGGTCTGGAGGAGCTGCAGCAGTTATTTCTGACCAAACGTCCACT
>CAKAOH010020058.1:0-19882 GCA_916701665.1 Sebastiscus tertius | reverse complement strand
TATATATATATATATATATATATATATATATTAGAAGTCAGTCAATTAGCCTACTAAAAACACAGACTATTACATGCAGAAGCAAAGGCAGAGTTAGTTCCCTGGGTTTGTCCAAGCACAAATGTACAGTAAAAACATTTTCAAAACCGGTCAAACCGTTTGGCTGAAATGTGAGTTTTTCTTATTGTACTATGTATAGTATTTGGGCACATAGGACTACTGTTTTTGCAAATTATATTTTAGGAAAACAAACAGAAGTCCCATATGCCCAAATATTATACATAGTATAATAAAAAAACATCTGTATATCTCATAAACTACAAGGAGCACAATCAATTATTTGGTATCTATGAACTAATTGAATATCAAAGATGTGCACACCAAAAAAAATATTTCATATTGAAAACATTTAATAAACACAATGTTAATGTTTTTCTTCATTTAAAAAAAAAAAATCCTGACTCTGACTATTGTTAAAAGTGTGACATTTCATGTGATCTAAAAATGACAAAATTGTTTCTCATCATACTAAATGTAGTCTTTGGGAACAAATGAGTTAAGTCAGGGTGAATGGTTGGGTGTATGAAGCATTGACTTTGACACTGGGGAGCAGCATTCATCCTTCCAACAGTAAAAGTTGTTTTCTGTTAACCATCATCGTTCCCTAACTACCAAATAGTTTTGGTTATCTAAATCCTTCAGAGGAGCAAAAGAAAGCATCTGGACTGACTGGCCACATTGCAAACTGGCACAGCGTGTGCACAGCCCAGGATTTGAAAGCTCTGAATGAATATCACTGGTACCAGTCTGTCCGGCATCAGTGACATTGGTGATAATACTGAAGGACATCCCAGCTCCAGCCCGCTGTATCACCCTGCTGATATGTGCTGCCGTGCCACCAGACTACAGAGCAGCTTCTTCATCCTCTACGTGTTATCATTGCACTACAAACGCACATATGACATCTGTTAATTCTTTGTTTCTTCTACACACCAACATATTGCTCCGTTAGCACTACTACCCCACCCTTCACTCCCTCATTTCTTTGCAATGTGTGTAAATAATTATATAATATTTCCTTTTAGAAATATAAAATATTATTCTTCGTTTTTTCTTATTCTAGCTTGTTCTATTTTTTATTTTATCATGCTTATTGTTTATTGTATTCTTATTATGTTTCTCTTATTTATATAATGTCTATATGTACATAATGTAGGGCCAACAGCTTACAAGAATATATTATTAATATGTATGTTTTCTTTTTTTAAAATGCTGATAATAGAAAACAAATTTCATTAACCTTAGCTATTTTGTATAGTGTGTGCAATAAAGTGTGTGTTATGAATTACCTGTAAACATCCCATAGATACTAGCTAAATATACACGCAGCTCTATACGTGTTACACTTCACACTGTCAGGTTGTAACAATTGTTTGGCATATTACAATGTAGAAAGCTCATTCAGTTTCTGGAGATTATGAGCCACTCCGCGTGGTGCTTTACACCATCATTAGTTGGCTGAGACTTTTGTCTGACTGGTTAAATCTGTAGAAATTTACAATATGCTACTAAGCAGCAAAAAGAGATTATCTTATTCATGATTGTAGATATGACATTAACAACATCCTTCCAGAATACATTTACAATATGTGCCTATGAGCTCTTATTTGGGCACAAAGAATAATATCACCTATGAATAAATCAATGAGTAAATTTGCCTTCAGTCATCTGATGATCAGGTGTTTCTGATTGATACATATATAGATCTTTTTTTCCACTGTAATCTAATATAATTTACTTTGTTGTCCACTATTTATCAGTAAAATAATTAAGAAATGATGAAGAAATGGTTTCTTCTATTAATGAAGGATTAGAGATGGTGACGAATGAAAAATATGAAAAATATTAGCAGCCTTCTGATATAAAGACACATGAACACAGGTTTTGTTTTCATATTTTAACACGTTTTTTATTTACTTGTGCCCAAACACTATATTTAGTATGATAAGGAAAATGCCACAACATTTATTCTGATTGGTCAAATGTCTTGAAATTTGGTACGGAAGAGCAAGTATCTAACAGTACAACTTTGACATTTTTAAATCACATGAAATATCACACTTTTATTATTAAATGTTTTCACACTGCTTATGTGTGCATATCTTTGATATATATTCCATTTCTTATGAGTACCAAATACTTTTCATTCAGCTCCTTGTAGTTTCTGAGATACGGCCATATTCTTATTATATTATATGATATTATGTTATACCTAGTATTTGGACACATGGGACTAAATTATAATGTCTATTGCCAAAACATGTGCCAAAATACTAGCTATAGTATGATAAGAAATACTCCCTTTTCAGCCAAACAGTTTGACATATTTTAAAAATGTCTTCACGTTTGTGCTTACTTAAGCTCAGAGAACACTTCCACTAAAGGAAATTTAAAAAATCCAGTTGCGGGCACAAATGGGATAATTTATATGTGCAATGTCTCTATAAAATATCCCTTTCTGTTGCAGTGCAGGAGGACACTTGAAGCTCCTTTGTACTCCTGACAATGTGTTTTTTTTCCTGTAGTTCTCTAACTATATTTCAAATCAGAATCACGTGTAGGGACCAGCTAAGTTTGCACATTTAGAAAATGTGCTTTGTTGGATTGGACTGGACATACACATAAGTGGTGAAAATATAAAATATTTCTCTATTTTAAAGGAAGTGCATCTATGAATAATGCACATATATATCTGGTGCTGCACTTACGGTATATAAAACTAATTAAACATGACAGGGTCTTTGGGCACTGGACTGATTGAGCTACTGTGAGGCAGGAAGTCAACAGAAAATAAAAACACCACTTACGAGATTTAAGTGTTACAAATCAATCCTTGTACCTATCAGCACTATAACTGAATTACATAGCAGACATACTACTCTGCCATATATTTGACAGAAACCACAGGCTGCACTGTAAAACAAGGCGGGACACTATTGTGTTAAAATATGAGTCTGGTTCATCAGGATTCATATTCAACATGGAGAGGAAAAGGCAGAGAATCAGAGTGTTTAGCTCTCTTCCTCCATCTAGTGCTCTTTATAATGAACTGCATCTGAAGGACACAGAGCAGCAGGAGGGTTATGTCTCTCATTATGTGCAGTGACTGACTGTACAGAGAGTGCAGACAGACACCATCATGGACACCAGTACAATCCTAAACAATATATTACAACAATTACCTGCAATAAAATCTTACCTTGTGAAGCTAACAATGATCGCTATTTGTTAGCCATGCTAGAAGCATCCAGGGCCGGTTGGTTGGTCAGTCCACCACTTTGGTTCTGACTGAAATATCTCAGCAATCTTTGATGGATTGCTATACAATGTGGTTCAGACATTCATGGTGCCCAGAGAATGGATCCTAGTAACTATGGTATCAACCAGCGGCTGACTTATCCAGTGAATTATCTGAACATCCACTCATGGATTGGCACAGAATTTGGCAGAAACATTTAGGCTATTCATGGACAGACACGTCACCCTCAGGATGAACTATAAAAACTTGATTAAAGTGATTCCCCTGACTTTTCATCTTGCGGCAACATCAGACACATTTTTTTTTAATTTGTTCAACAAATACCTGTAAAACTAATTTCATTCCCATCAGCCTCAGCTATATTGCTAATTAGCAAATGTTAGCATACTAACATGTTACATTTGTTTATACATTATTAATTAGCTGATTTTTTTATCTCTGCTAAGATGTGTGATATTTCTTGGAAAAAAAATATGCAGATGTTTAGAGTCCCTGTGCAACCTATAATAGCTATTTCCGTTTCCCCTTTCACTCTCAAAACTGCTTTTCAATTCAATTAAATTTATTTTTCATCAAATCAGAACAGAAGTTATCTTAAGATGCTTTTCATATGGAGCCGTCTAGACAGTACTCTATAAATTACAGACCCAACAAGAGATCTCCCATGAGCATTCACTCTTATGCAACAGTGTCAAGAAAAAAAAACTCCCCTTTAACGGGTAGAAACCTCGGACAGAACCAGGCTCTGGGTGGGCGGCCATCTGCCTCCACCGGTTGGGTGGAGAGAGAGAAAGAGAGAGAGATGCACAGCAATTAGTAATAATACAAATAGGACTAATAACACTAATCAATAGCAGGAGATATCATAGAGTGATAATAGAAATAGCAGTAATAATAGCAGTAATAATAATAATAATAATAATAGAAATATGACTACTACTACTAATAATAGCAGTAATAATAATAAAAATGAGGCTGATAATAATTATAGTAGCAGTGGGTGTCAAGCAGGCAACAGACACAACGACGATCCAGGTGTAACCCTGATCCATGGACACCTGCGAGACGAGAAATCAAGTTAGTAACATACATGAATGGGACATGAATGCATCCAGGTGGAGACTAATAAACAAACATATAGGAAATGGGAGCTGGGAAAATGATTCTATACTGTGCTAGATACTGGTCCTGCTGCTGTCGGGGCATCTATATGACCCCATTCCCTGCATAACAATGCTGCTTGTGGACCAAGAATACTGTTCTTCCTCTTACACTTGTTATATATATATATCAGACTTCAAGCTTGTGGGTGACAACAATCTTTGTAGAAAACATTAAAAGGAAAAGACTGACATTGTATATTGTTCTTATTGTTAACAAATCCCATGAAAAGACCAAAACCAACAACATGTTAGTCCATCTAATCTGTCAACAATACTGTGACTTCCCCACCCTGTCTGTGGCTCTCAGTCCCAATCCCATTGGTTCCAAATGATGTAAGTAACACAATTACTTATAAAACCAAATCAGTTCCTAAAAACAGATGGTCTCTGTGGTTTTCACTCAAACAGGAGGAAATAATGGATTTGTTGGGGACAACTTTCAGCAGCGGATTAATCCACATTTGGTGCTCTATGAGTGAGAATAAACTGCAGTGTGTGTGTTCATGGTGATGAAGGAACATGTCACCCACTGACACAGTGTGGCTCATTGATGCATTTTTAATGGAGCTCTACAGCACAGAGGAAGAAAATACATCAGGCTTTGATACACACACAATGCTTGATCGTAGTGGTTTGGTAGGAAGAAATACATAGAACATCAGCATGCTTATCCTTTTAAATCAACCAATGGCCTTTTAGAATACTATTAGCATCTAAAGGCAGCACCCGACGTGGCTTTATGTGCCCATAGTACAGTGTACATCCTGTGTATACAGAAAGGAAAAAGAGCAGATAGAGTCATTTGAATTTATTCCCCAACAATGATGGAACAGTCACATACGTTTCAGTTCACTCTTTTTATTCTGGCATTGAAGTGTCACAGCAGCAGGAGTACAAGTATAGTACAAGGTTCTCCGTTCTTAATTTGTCATTTGTCAATTCCAGCAAAGCAGTCATTGACAAATGAATATCTTTGGTCTCAGGTTCCTTCAACAATACTCACAAAATATGTATATATAAGAGTAAATCACACAAGTAAGTAAAAGCAAAATGATAATCTAAGGCATGAAATAGTGCAGTTAAAATATAGGGCTTAAATATAAACGTAAGTAAATATAAAATAGTAAATGTGTTATTTTGTGGAAGTCAGTATTTCAGATGGGACAACTGAATGTAAACAGTATGTAGATGCATGAAGTTATGTATGTACATAGAGGTGTAAACAGGAATGTAGTATGTCATAATGAGAAGTACTAAAATTCTACATACAGAGGAGCCACAAATTTCTAAAACAGTATGTAACGTATAAAGGTAAATAAAAGTAAAGAGACATTGGTAAAGTGAGCAGTAGTACCCTTTAAAAAAACTTTAGAGTACAGCATGCACATGTAATGTGTACTGAAACCCCAATTATCACAAATAAGGAAGGGAGGATGTGGCAACACTAGGACTGTCAATCGATTAAAATATTTCATCTTGATTAATCGCAAATTAATCAGACATTTTTCATCCGTTCAAAATGTACCTTAAAGGGAGATTTATCAAGTATTTAATATTCTTATCAACATGGGAGTGGGCAAATATGCTGCTGTATGAAAATGTATGTATACATTTATTATTGTAAATCAATTAACAACATGCTCAAATCATAACTTGGCAAACTGCAGCCCAACAGGCAACAACAGCTGTCAGTGTGTCAGTGTGCTGACTTGACTATGACTTGGCCCAAACTACATGTGATTATCATAAAGTGGGCATGTCTGTAAAGGGGAGACTCGTGGGTACCCATAGAACCCATTTTCATTCACATACCTGGAGGTCAGAGGTCAAGGGACCCCTTTGAAAATGGACATGCCAGTTTTTCCTAGGAATGACAATGATTGTCAGCTAGTCCACCAGTTTGTTCCACACTGAAATATCTGTTGGATTGATGTAATCTGGTGCAGACAGTCATGCTCTTTGTGACCTTGGGGATCTTCTGCCTTTTGGGGATCTTCTGCCTTTTCATCTAGCACTACTATGTCAAAATTTTAATTTGTCCAATCCTCAAAATTACTTACAGTCCAACAACATTCAAATTCTGTTTCACTGTTTGCCACAGGCTGGAAAACTGTCCTCTCAGGATATGCTGGTCAATTAATGCCCCAAAAAGTGAAATATTGCTGACCGGCTCCTCGGCTCCAAATCCGAATTTCGCCTATAGGGCACCAAAAGGGCTAGAGTCGGCCCTGGATTTTGGTGACCTTCTTCCCTGGTGACCATATTTCAGGGGAAAACGCATTCTAGCACAACTCCTGCACTGGCTGTCATGATGTCTCAGCTCAGGTGGGATGCAGGAGGACACAACAAAGACAAGGAGCACCAGGCAGCACTTTGGTTCAGCCTCAAGGTCAAATGAGACGGATTTGGGGTGCAGTGGTGTCCCTGATTTTATAGAGCTCAGAATAAAACCCTGATCGCTGTGGGTTTTCTATCTGCTTCTACTCTCCCTCCCCGTGAAGGTACGGCGGCTCGTTTTTCACAGAAAGACGCTTTTATGGAGCTGCAGGCTGCTGACGGGCAGCAAGCGTGTGTTCAGCAGACTTTAATTGTCTGTCGGTGGCAATAAAAGAGCCGGTGAAATACACAACCGTAAAAGAGCAGCAGGCCCCCGAGCCCGGTGCATCCTGGGAGACAGAAATGAAAAAAACACCGGGTTAGGGGCTGATAGTGACGAGATCAGACAAAGAGCCTTTCACCTTAAAATTTAAATGACTGGGTGCATTTCAGTTTGGAAATGACTCTACATGGAACCCATCAATCAGGTTGTTCAATAAAAGGTGACTCTACATACAGCTGGTGATGTCATCATCATAATATATTTATCGAAAATGGCCTTTTAAATAGGTTGAAACCCAATCAAATGTGCCACCGTAATAAATAACACATTTTTGAAAATGTACTGGTGATTATGACTTTAATGAACTCAAAAAAAATGATTTGAAATAGTCATGCAAAAATAGTATGAAACACTGATTAATAACAATTTGACTCATTACAGTATCATTGTGTGACATTGCATTGATTGTGAAGTTCTCCAACTGTTTTTAAATTCTCATGTTTTCTTTCTTTGTACCACAGTGCCACCTCCTGGTCATAATTAGGCACTACGGGAACATTTCATTTCAGTCAGCAAATCCCTCAGATTACACAAAAGAAAACCAAATATTTACTGCAAGTCATGACCTCTCTGAGGAAATCTGTAGTAATCTAAAATACTGTGTTTTAGGATTATTTTAGAAAATTTAATGATAAACACTTGGGTTATTTTAGATGACAGATTAGTCTCTGGATTACATTAAAAGTGAACTATACACTACCGTTCTAAAGTTCCAGACGTCTGAGAGAACTACTCTATATGTTATAATGGCCTTTATTGCTTTCTGGTTGTAGAAAGTCCTCTTTACAGATATATGTTATTTTGTATGAAGGGTTTTTTTATGTGGAGAACACAATGCTGTACAATGGTTCAACCAGACTGACAACTGAAAGGGCAGAAATAGACAAAGATCCCTCTGAGCGACAGTTGAATCAGAACAGAAGAAATCAGCAAGTTATTGCTAAAAGAAACTGGAAGCTGAGCATCAAAATGTGTGCAGATTTAAACAGGAACAGGTTCCTGTTTCAGTGTCAAGGTCACAAGAATGCAGCCTAGAACAAACTGGAATTAACAGGCAAAGTGGTACTTTAACAAAGCTCTTCTTCAAACTCCAAATAGAAGGTTAGTCTGGGGTTAGCGCTGTTGTAATATCAGCTGAACATACTATGGATTGACTAATCACATTTTAAACCTCTTCAATCTAACCACTGAGTAGAGGGCACAAAGAAAAATACAACAACTCAAGATTTAGAGCCCAGTTGCACTGTTGTGGAAGTTTTAATCGTTTCATTCTTCTTCTATTGGGGCCCAAAATTATTTATTTATTTATTTATTTATTTCAAATATATTTCAAATATATTTCAAATAATGCATTTGGTGTGTGATTTGTACTGTTTTTCTTAAAGTTATTGTAACAGCTGATTCCAAACTTTTTAACGGCAGTGTAAATCCTCCAAGACCAAGATGCAAGTAAAATCATATAACTTTAGATATTTTAAATCAACCAGGCAAAGAATTGAGGGTAATCCCTCAGATTGCCTGATATAAGAAGAAGGTCATGTATTACTAGCCTTCTCTTCACATACAGGTAATGTGACTTATGCTCTGCACAGTGAATGAATACAGTTAGGATAATGAGTTTCAGATCAGTAACACATCAATGTCTTGTATACAGCTGCATTTAAACACGAACCGGAGTGAACGACAAACTCCTGTCTGAACTCACTGTGTGGGGGACGCCCTCACAGATCTGTCGAATGATCCACGTTCTGTTTTCCCCCTCACATCTCTAAAAGTGTTGAAATAATCGAAGAGGAGACATATTTGGCAGTGCAGCAAATATCTCTGCTGTTGTGACTCTGCTATATCAGACGAGCCAGATGTCCAGAAGCACACATCTGGATTTGGTAGAAATGAGCTTAGAACAGGGTCCCCACATGTGATGAAGAATAGAAGGAACAGGATAATCTTTATTGAGTCTTTCTCTATGTTCCCATTAAACATCTGAATCTTTGGTTTAATTAGCACATAGTAACTAAGTACTTTTATTATATAGATGTGATTTTTTTTTTAGCAAGAAACATACTTTCAAAAGTGTCCCACTTTACCTTTTTTGCTAACACAACATTTTTCTAAAAACAAAGCTTGCATAATAATGAAGATGACATTATGAATTCTTATTTAGGACTTTAATCACAGACAGTGTAGCTTCATCAATGTCAGCAATAGCGGTCCATTTTCTATTTAAGGCCTTATGTGTGTTAAGGTCCAATGTATTTCCCAGCCCAATTCCCTGAGCACATGCCAAACAGTCTCTCTTTGAATTTCAAAAGGCATGCTATTTAAAGACACAGCAACATCTAGTGGCATTTTTCAGCATAGCATACTTAAACAGAGTGGTAGAGATGGCTCAGTCGGGTTGAGTTAAGTCCAACACATTTTTTCATTAAGTTATAATCTTCACCATGTCCTTATCCTGTGAGATTTGTTTTAAGTTTATATTTTAAACAATAATCAAAATAATCAAAAATAAAATAAACAAAAATAACAATTTCACTAAGTTTTCTTTACAGAAATGAATGAAATGTTGAGATATAGGTCAACTGTATATTGATTTTAAAAACGCCTTGCGCTTTCACTTTCAGCAGTTTAGTTGAATATTGCGTATTCTTGCCCTGCTGTTAGTTAGTAGTTGGCTTTTATTTATTTTTATATAATTGATGACTGTAAATAGATTGTATGGACCCAGCAGTAGAGGTGAAATGCTGACCCCTATTTGTTTGGAGCAGATCTTACACATTGCACCTTTAAATCTAAGTCTACAGTAACTCGCATTGTCTATAATAGTCCTTAATTTAGGAAATACGTATCAGCGATTCAGCAATTATCGGATAGTTCCTTAGTAACTACCTAATATTTTGTGTACCATATTGTCCAGTGTTACCAGTAGTTCTTCCACCACTGCCGTTCGTCTATATAGAGGCAAAAGTCTAACTGTCAAGGTTCTGTAATGTGTAGTTTATTGATATGCAGATTATAAAGTGAGTATACAGCCTGATGAAAAGAGTAATATATGCTCATGATGGCAGATCAATAAAGATGATCTCATTTAGTAAGCAATGTTAGACTATGATTTCAGGAGCATATTAAAGGGACAGTGTGTAGGATTTGGTGACATCAACCAACAGAGTACGGTTGTGGTAATGTGAGCCGCCAAGTGCAAAACCGTGGTAACGCCGTTTGCCTCGCTCAGAAGCCATCCATACCATAATAATGCTACTTTAGAAGCATTACAAGTCAGACGGCGGCTGGCGGTACCACGGTTTAACATGCTGCAGCTCACGTGACAGCAGTTTCACAAGAACTGGAGAACTACTGTGGCCTTCCGGTAACGTAAAAATGTGAAAGTCTCTCTCTATAGCCAGAGTTTGGTTTGTCCATTCTGGGCTACTGTAGAAGCATGGAGGAGCAACACGGCGGACTCTGTGAAGAGGACCTGCTCCATGGATGTATAAAGAGAACTGGATACAGGGTTGGAGACAGGATCCCGTTTATTCCCATGAGAGTTGCTCAGTGGCGCATGAAGACAAAATGGCTTGACTTCCCCCTGGAAAAGTACCCGGATCTTGGGCACATGGATCATGTGCAGTAGCATCCGCTCGGTCACATGACTCGGTCACGGGGTCCCAACGTCACGCTGTCGTCACGGCTTGCGCTCCAGCCTTGGTATGGGTCTCATTAACATGAACGGACGAAGGGAAATAACTCTGGATTCAGCTATTAGTTCATTTTACAACTTAAAAAACTTAACTTTTTAAATAAGGGCTATTTAGGTGTTCATACTAGGGAGTTGATTCACCTAAAAAAAAAGTATCCCCTGAGTTACAGACGTCTCAATTTAAGTCTATGGGAAAAAGTATTTTTGGGCCCAATGGCATCATGTGACTGACATGACAGTTGTAGTACCACTGTTTGGCCACTACGAAAATTGGGATCAACAACCGAGCACTTCCTGGTAGCTTGGTCTGCTCTCTATGTAGATATGAAGGACTCATTCTAAGCTAACAAAAACACAACGATTCTTAGTTTCAGGTAATTATACACTAATGAAAACATAATTCTGAATATTATATTACATTTAATAGATCCCCCAAAATGTTACACATTGTTCCTTTAAAGCTCAAGGATACAGCAAAGTACACTTCATTCATTATAAGGCATTGGTTGAAATGAGCCTGAATGGGGATTGGTGTGTGTCCCATTAAATGGAGGGTTTGGTCGGTATAGAGTGCCACTAATCAGGCCCGTGTGTGTCTGAGAGACCCTGCAGCTGCAGCTTGGGTCGCACTATACTGATGTGCTCGCTGAGACTCGGGGAACAGCGAAACTACATTTAATCCAAATCGACCTCGACCTTCAGACGCGCAAGGTCACCGAGGGCCGCGTGCAGTCTGCAGCCTGTAAGAAATGCAAATCCAGCTCCATAAATGTGCTTTAATCCTCCTAATGCGCTCACTGGACCGATTTAATGAAAAATGCCTCAATTCCCCCGCGACTCGTTTTATGGAAAACAACTCCTGAAGGCATGAGAGGGAGAAAGAGAGAGATTACAATCTGTTTGGACATGGATTCCGTTTCTTCTTTACCATTCCTCCCAGTGACACACACACATAGAAAAAAGGCAAGAGGCAGAGTGGGAGTTTCAGGCCTCTTTCTGTGCTGTAAAACTTTATAGCGATCTGGGGCCCAGTTGTCATGGCACCCGGTTATACGAGTTTGACCGGGGGTGTGGATAGGAGGAAGAGGAGGAGGGGGGGTCCACCATGTGTGTTGGTGTGTGTGTGTGCGTGTCGTCAACTCTTCTTCTGTTTATAATTATAGGGAAAGTGGGAAAGAGAGAGAATGTGTGTGAGAGAGAGATGATTTTTTTGAAAGCAGAAGGCTCCTTTCTCCACAGCTTGTTATCCACACACACACAAAGGTTTACAGCAGGGGCCAGCAGGGCCCTCACTCCGGGAACTTCAACGTCAAAACTGGCCAGAGACCAACCAAGAGAGAGAAGGGGCAGAGAGACTGAGACAGGGCGAAACTCCATGGGAAAGAAAATCAATCAGGAGTTTGATCATCTCCGTGCGTCCTGCGTCATCTGCGCCTGCAGCCCCAAAGCACGGTGAGTCACTGCTGACTTCAGACACCAGGATCTCCCGTTCAACCACATTACTATCCGACGTGTAGTGATCTTCTAACTTTAAATTGGCCGTTTACTGACATATCTGACTGATTATCGTGCAGTTTACAGTAAAACAGCCATTCTGATAAGTATTAAAGGCCTATCTGGACACCGTTACGCGCGCCCTTCCACAGACCATCCATATAGATCACAGCCGATTTTTTTTACCCAACATCCATCTGGGCTTTACACAGCTAAAGCTTAATTTAGCTCTGTGCATGTCATCCAAAAACATACAGGATATTTATAGGCAACTTTTCGTCTTCCAAGAAAACAGCAAATAACATAACGTAATAATCCGTACGTTGATGATCATGTTTGAGTTATAGAGGCAGGAAACTGCATGAATCTGGAACTAACTTAACCCCCGATGCTATATTCATTACAGTCTCTTATGAACGTGATTGATGACACATTTCAGAAGTACAGAAAATGACATTGCAATGTAAAACATGCATGGTTGTACACAATGGATTTCCATTTGGACTGATCTGTGGATTTCCGGGGGTTCTGCTGACAGAACTTTTTTAAACAGCATTAACCCTCCTCCATCCTGATATGGGAGCATTAGAGCAGATTGTTCATAAGGATAACACACTGTTTATTATTTGTTAGTGAATAACTTTAAGACAAACACAAAGAATACATATCCGTTCACACACACACACACACACACACACATATATGTTATATATATATATATATATATACCATTACATATTACTTTTTTTCCTGTGACGGCAATGCTTTATGGTCTGTTTATTTTGTCACTTTCATCAATGTGTCCAGCTTGGGAGGGGTTACCAATTCACTACTTTTCTATATTAGGTTCAATAATGTTTAGAATAAATGATATACTAAAGGGATTTTTTTTTTGCAATTATCATTATAATCAATATATATATTATATAATAGTGGGCAACTTCGGGGTCATTTAAGGATCTTTACGGTATAGCAGGCTCAGTTTTAAAACCAGAGTTAAGATACCTGAGTAATCCATTTGTACCAACCATGTTGTTGTTGTGAAGGAGGTTAAATAACGCCGCAAACTTACACTAAAGTTTGGCGAGGAAAAACTGGCATGGCCATTTCCAAAAGGGTCCCTTGACCTCTGACCTCCAGATATGTGAATGAAAATGGGTTCTATGGGTACCCACAAGTCTCACATGCAGTTTTGGGGCAAGTCATAGTCAAGTCAGCACACTGACACACTGACAGCTGTTGTTGCCTGTTGGGCTGCAGTTTGCCATGTTATGATTTGAGCATATTTGTTTATGCTAAATGCAGTACGAGTGAGGGTTTCTGGACAATATCTGTCATTAATTTTGGTTGTTAATTGATTTACAATAATACATATATACATACATTTACATAAAGCAACATATTTGCCCACTCCCAATCTCCCTTGAAGGTACATTTTGAACAGATTAAAAATGTGTGTTAAATTGTGATTTACAGTTATATACAATTAAATTATAATGATTTAATTTTACTTAAATATAGACCATATTTGACTTTCTAATACCCATATTTCCATATTTCTCTCAAAAGCCATTTGCCTCACTTTTAATCCAGATGAAACTGAATCTTGATCAAACTTCTCAGTAGCAAGCACATGCTTAAGCAAAGCAATGTGTAAATAATGCATGTTTTAATGCAGGATGTATCATGAATTCCTGTTGCTCATCATGAGGAAATGATCAGGCCACTATGACTTATGTGATTAGTTAACACTTAATGACTCAACAATGAGTAATGAGTATATGAATGCAGCAAATACATGAATCAAATCCAGTCGCATAGAACAGTGATCCGAAAGCAGAAGAGTTCTATAGAAATATGAAGCTGTGTGTGTGTGTATATATATGTACAGTACACTGTACACATATGTACAGTACACTGTATATATCCAGTACACTGTATATATGGGGAGATGTTTTCAGAGAACAACAGCGACACGTGGAGGCAGAAATGACGCACTACATCACATTGTAGTTCTAGTTAGTGAGCAACACGACAGCAGTTTGCTGCTTTGGTTTGAGAGGTAATTATCATGTCTCGACCTCCTTTTTCTCTTGTTCTTGTTCTTCTTCTTGTTCTTCTTCTTCTTCTTCTATTGTCAGATCCTGTTTTAAATGCACCAAAGCAAAAGCAGGTTCCACTGCATTTGTTTATTCAGTCTGAGTGATTTATGACAGACTGCTTAAAATCGAAACACAAATATATTCACATACCGTATATGAAAATATCATTTTAATCACGTTTTTTTTATTTCAGTAAGATACTTAAAATTCTAACAACCATGAGTCCTCCGTCAGCGGAGACAAGACGTGTTCCTTTGTTGTGTTTATAGAAATGTTCCCATTTTGAACACTAACCTTTTAGTGATATGTATTAATAATAATGTTTCTGCAAACTGATGTGAATTTCATGTAAGTGTGCATAATGCTATCAGGATAATGCTGACATGTCATCATGTTCATCCTTTTATGTTGGTTAAAATATCAGTAAAAGCAAACAGTAGGCTATTTACACTTTGTGCTACTATTATTGCGGGATTTTGAAAATGACTTAAATAGTTTATGACTGATTAAATAATGATTATTTGTGGAAATAATGAAATAATAATTTATGGTTAAATATTTAAATGTATTGCTTAGTGTGAAGTAGGCCTAGGCGTTTTAGAGGCGTTGAACACACCAAGCAGCTGTTTGTTCTCACATACATTTTGAGTAAAAACCGAATATATCCCTTAGTTTGCTTAGATTTTAATAAAGGAAAATATGTGTAAAAAGAGATACACACACACTTTCAAATGTGCACACACTAGTGTACCTGTCCAATTTCCAATGATTGAATTAGAAACTTTCACAAATACGCTCTGGTTTTCCGTCAGTACCAAAAAAGTTACTTCAATTTTAGTAACTCAGTTTGAATCATTTTCTAACAGTTTCCACGAGAATAAAACAAAATCTCCCCGCAGCTACGTCAGCCCTCCTTTTGGAAACAACCTCGACTTCTCCTGCAACTTCTTC
The DNA here is from genome assembly GCA_916701665.1 of Sebastiscus tertius. Lineage (NCBI taxonomy): Eukaryota > Metazoa > Chordata > Actinopteri > Perciformes > Sebastidae > Sebastiscus > Sebastiscus tertius. The sequence continues at coordinate 4,497 of CAKAOH010020058.1, read as the reverse complement.
CCATGCATTCCTCTGGAACATGAGAGTAGCTGCTACATAGAGCATCCGCTATCTTTTAGAGCGGTGTAAAAGGGCTTAAATCGAAGAGGAAATTCCACAGCGGGCGGCTGAGTTGAACTGACTGTAATTGGATGCAGCTTTGGTAGTCAGGCCGCCTCCTGAGTCTCTGCCTCGGCCTCCTGCTCCTCTCGTCCAGCCTCTGGAACAAGCGTGCTTCTCATTTGAAGCGGCGGTGAAATATGGACAGAGTGCGTTTTAATGGCGCCTGTAGTCGACTTCCCGTTATAAATTAAAAAGAGAAAGGAAGGAAGAAAGAAAGAATGAAAAAAAGTGAGAAAGCAGCCGTGAGAGCGCGAGGCGTGGCCTGCACGTGAACCTCACACTGCCATTGGCCGCGCGTAACAGGAAGCGTTTCCAGCCAAAATCTGTCTCAACCCAAAATATGACCCCTCCTCCTCCTCCTAACACACACACACACACACACACACACACACACACACACACACACACACACACACACACACACACAAATACACAGTGAAAGTGTATCTCCATTAACTCTTTCTCTCCCAAACACTCAGGTAATCGAATCACCTGCCGTCGCTCCAAAAATAAAACTGGGTTAATATGATCTCATAGTAGGTGTGTGCGCATGAGGATGCGCCAGCAGCAGCAGCACGAGCAGCAGCAGCAACATGAGCATGTCACCTCACTGTCATCCACCGCCAGGTAGCCTATAGGTGCAGCCGTTACCGCATCGGCACCGAATGGAGCAAGGCGCACCCAAACACGTCCCGGTGATGCGCTTTTACGCACAGTGTGTTATCTGTTCGCAGGATTCCAGCAAAAAGGCCCCCTCCTCCCGCCACATCCTCCATCCTCCTCCTCTTCTCTCTACCCACGTCACTCAGGGATCGGGACCGGCTGCTCGGGTCCGGACTGCCGCCGCTTGCAACCGGACACGTGCCCGGTTTCAGCAGCCTGACCGCCGTGCAGCGCCACCGCGTCATCATCATCGCCACGGTCATCATGGATGCTTCTTCTCAGCGCGAGCTCGGTTTCGTGTCAGCTCTCAGTCACATGCTGCGACGAACCTTAAGTCCACGGGGGGGATGGGATGGTGGGGGGCTTTGCACTCCGTCACAACACGCACATTCGTGGTGGCAGAGATGATCACCAAGGAAGTCCCGTCTCACTGCCACCGCAGCCCGGGCACACCTGGCTGGAGATCTCATCATACCTCGAGCTTCCTCTTGGATGATGGATGAGAGCGACCCGTGACCGCGGCGGCAAGAGGGAATAACGGGAGTAACGAAGAATGTCATTCGGTTCCGGTCCAAAACAGTCGCAGGAGACATCTGCTGCAGCAGCACGGAGGAGGACGGCCTGGTCGGAGGAGAGCAGACAGTACAAGGACAACAAACACAAGGTATGGAAGAGAGGATGAGGAGAAGGATGAGGAGGCGAGAGAATGACAGGATGTCTTAGAGATGGAAAACAAATCAAAGAAAGGGAATATTAAAGAAGAAGGATGAGAGGAGGGAGGGAAATAAGAGTTAAAAGCAGGGAGGGTAGACAAAAAAAAGTGAAGGAAGAAAAAGAGGATGAGTGTTGAGAGAGAGAGAGAGAGAGAGAGAGAGAGGAGGGATGAATAGAAGAAGAAAGGATTGAGGAGAAACAAAGGGGAGGAGACTGAAAAACAACAGACACTGCGCAGACAGACAGAGAGCAGTATAATGTCAGAGAGCTCGGTCATGGCAGCAGCAGGGCGGGGGGGGTGAGGAGGGGGTGTTTGGTCTGGAGGCAGGACAAGGTGACTCCTCTGTCTCTCCTTCCTGTCTGTCTCACACTGTCTCTCTGACTCCTCTTTATTTCGTTTTTATGGCGGGCTCTTAAAGACAAAAGAGGGACATTTTTTTTCACCTCTCTGAAATGAATTTATTGCTCCAGCTGAGGTTGAATTGCCTTCTTCTTCCCGCGTCCAGCAGCCGGACAGGAAGGGCCAAGAGCGAGACACACTTTAGTGTCCCCTCCGGACACAAACCAGACGCTGCGGTGTTTGTCCCCGTTCTTCTCGCCTGTTTTGGCATGCAGAGCACAGAGGAGGGAACTATTTATCCTAATAGACTATATATGTATCTATGGGCCCATTTTCTTCAAAAGCAGGCGCTGGATGAAGACTACATTCTTAAACAGACGATTAAACTCCATTAATAGCAGGTGTAGGAATGAATAAAGGTGCATTTCATCATATAGGCCATATTATATGCAACTACTTCTGGTTGCACACACACACACACATATAGAAGCTCTAAAATGCTTCATAACTCGGTCTCTATTCAGTGCGTCCGCTGAGAGATGATGGTGTACACTATATAGTATTATTTGATTTCTAAAAGAAATTACGTTTCATTTGAACGTGGATAACATTCTTCTCTATAACAGATACAATAACAGTTTACTTTTACTCCCACGATACGCCTGTTTCGATTCAGGCTACAGGCAGCAGAGTATTTATTTTCGCCCCAAAGTCCTAATATAATTTATTTTAGAAGAAAATCCACGTTATATGTGTTTCTAACTGAAAAGATAAAGCATGTATTATACGTATTACTTGTAGTCTAAATTCTGGAGTGTATTGAAAGAGTTGTTAAACGAGTTTATACTATATATATATATACTTAATTAATATGATATTATTATATATTAAAAATTAATAGTAATATTTAATAATGAATTTTTTTATATATATATATATATATATATATATATATATATATGAGGATGAGGATCGATGTGTGCTTTCGATGTTGTTAAACAAAAAGCCAGTTTTTTTTTTTACTGAAGAACATCTGTATCTGCTTTACAGCACTATGGCCATCCCATAATATACAATATATGACGCCAAAAAAAACAAAAAAAAAAACAAGCATGTATACTGTTTGATTTGATCTGTCCAGGCTAACTGAGAGTCGATAAATTGGAATTGAAGTATATAGAGGCATTGTGGGCATTGTGATATTTCCCTTTCATAATGTACGGTCCTGTATGCATTCGTTAGTTTAACCTCAGTGATCTCAGGAAGTAAACAGAGATGCCATGTTGAAATCTTATCCACTCAGTGGGATAGGAGGGATGCCATCGTAAATCCTGATTATTAAACTGTAGCTTTTCGGCCTAAAACGAAGTCAAAATACAAAACGTATGCTGAGGTTTAGTATGAGCTGTACAGCCTGCTGCTCCTCTCAGCCTGCTGCTCTGTAGGAGCATTTATGTGGAAGAGAAAGAGGCCGAACTACGTCCAGGCTAAATATGGCGACGTGTTGTGATAATTTCGAAGCAAAGCGACGCACTCTGCACAAGAGAGACAATATAGCCCATAATAACGCTAAATAACATAATGCTAAAAGTGCGCAGATAACTGTGGAAATATCTCAATGGATGACGTCACAAACGAAGGCTGTAGGGTTGTTTTCTGCCAGAAGATGCAAAGTTTGAATATTATTTTCACTGCTTTCTAGTTGACTACCAAGATGCCGACATTACTGTAGGCCATGTGGCCCTACAACAGTTATCTACTTCTTCCATGTCCACCTCCTCGTCAGTCCGTCTCAATGAGACAATTCAGTAATGATTGCATTACTCCAGTATAAACGTTGTATTATATGTTTATTCTAGTTCTGCTATCTATATTGAATTGTATCCACTGGAGTTGGAAACGTAGGTATTGATCTGATAGCATCCTTTCATCCTATCATCCTGCAACTATGATGATGATAATAATAATAATAATAATAATAATAATAATAATAATAATAATGACACTAATAATAATAATAGGCCTACAATACAAATATTAAAATAATTAAAATAAAATAAAACAACAACAACAATAATAATAACATATATCATTATTATTATTATTATAACAGGATCACACATTTAGTGTTAATGTTGATATCAATAATGTTAATTAGTTCTAATGGTAATTAATAGCCCACTAGGATAATAATCAAAATAATAATTATTTAAAATATAAATGAAGCAGAATACTTGTTCCACACTAAAACACTAAATGTCTCCCAGTGTTGTTTCCTAGTTTACTATTTCTATTTATTATTGCTGACGCACTTCAGAAAACCAGTCCTCGTCAGACTCTATGTCTATTTGAGGAGTCGGTGTGTTGCGGGCATTTATGCGTTGCCGCGTCCAACACACACTATATAGCCTATACAGAATAAAAACGATGTGAAATGAATTCTCTGAGCTTCACCCGCTGACAGCCTCCCTCGGTGTAAAAGTGCTCAAGAATGAAGTAGCATATATGTTACTGCTGTACACACACACACACACACACACACACACACACAGTCGCAGCCGCATGCAGTATTTACTGGATTTGAAGACTTGAAGAACTACGTAAACAGGAAATAATTACTGGAGATGTTGTCCAAATCTGGTAATAATAATAATAATAATAATAATAATAATAATAAT
>CAKAOH010020057.1:0-19194 GCA_916701665.1 Sebastiscus tertius | reverse complement strand
AGGTGAGAAATAGGCATTACAGTAAGAGAATATTGATTCATATTTGATCAGCGCTGCCTAGTTTGACCGTTTGATCAGAGTTTGTGAGTGATTGACAGCTGCCTCTGTTGAATGAACAGCCAATAGGAACGCTCTCTCTCTGAAATGACCTGTGATCGGTCAAAATTGGTAGAAGCCAAAAAAACAGAGCCATGAGGAGGTGCAGAAGTCTAGTTTTCTCCCAGAACACTTGAATTACAATATGCTGAAAGGTTATTATGGATTTTTTGCCCAATGATGCCAAAAACATTCTGCTACTGCAGGTTTAAGTTTGAATAAATTACAATTATGTTGCATTATGTTAATGTTGTTTGTTTTCATGTTAGTTTGGTCACTCAAGACTTAATATCCTATTGCTCAGCCTCCATTATGGACCTCGAGATTGACCTTTAAAATTGTTATTGCATGACTCAACAAGTACACAGAGGTGATGTCTTTTTTTAATGTCAGTGTGTGTGTAGGAAGATTCAGATGAACAGGCTGCTGTCAAAGCCACTGCTGCCACCTTGTGGTGGCTGTATGTAATGTTGCATCAGTGAGGAGGAGGCAACAGAAATATGCCTTTCATTCCATCGCACCTGACAAACCATAGCGAGATTATCTCTGTAGCTACTGAAACATACACAGTTAGACCCTGTTTGTTTGTTTGTTTGTGTGTTTGTTGACCTGACTGAACTGAGGGGAGAAAAAACAAGGTGGAGGTGATATAAAAGATAAATGCTGTGACACTGCAGCAACAGGTAGAGTCGCTTTTACATTCCTTAGCTTGTAATACAAACAACACGTTTGTTCCTGGAGGAAGTGCGGAAGTTACCCTGCTGCCTGTTCAAGAGCACTCATGTTATTTTATAGTTGGACGTATCGGTGAGCTGACAGAGAGGCTCCGGGATCTCTGAATGGTGACTGAAGCTTTGATTTAAATCCTGGAAGTCGCATCTGTATCCAGCAGCTACTCATCATGCCACTCGGCCACAGGAGGCAGGTGGGTGATCTTATTCACACATACTAATGCAGAGATTACATAATGGAGCTGCTGATTTAAGATTATTATGCTGAACATAGGCCCTGCTGCTTTCAACACGATTGATAATCCTTTATTAGAATAATAAATAGCTTCAACATTATCATTCCAGTGCTGTACAATGTCCACCTTTATACATATAAATCTACACAATGTTTTAATCTGACATATAGGATTGAATGAGATTACATGTGTGTGATTCCACTGGTATCATACTGTTGTGTGTTTCTGCCACACCTTCACTGTGTTGGCCCACTACACTGTATGCTACAGTATCGGTGTGTAAGACTGTAGGTGAATTGCATGGATTGAATGGCATGAAGGTGACAACATGCCATGCTGTTCAGTCAGGATAGATTCTCACACAGTCACTGCATGGTGAGTCAGGATCACCACACTGGCATTCACTGTGATACTCACACATCCACACGTCACAGTTAAACAGGATTCTTTTGTGGATGATGACCTTTCTGCAAATTTCCCCAAGCCTATTGTTATTGAATACCAGTGCCACTCACACCTTTTAAATCATTAAAGAATAATGTGTTCATGGTGCGTGGATACATTTGACATAATTGTGTGGATGACTTCTTGTATTATTTTTCAATATTTTGCTGTATAGCCCAGTATTGAGCTGCTGGAATTGATGGGAGTGGTAAGAGAGAATGGCAATGAACAATCAACCCTCCCTCCTGTGGTAAGAATTGAATGTGTGAGCAGCATGCTAACTACCTTAAAGGGCCAGTGTGTAGGATTTTGGGGGATCTAAATGGAATAGAATATTCATAACTATGTTTTCATTAGTGTATAATGTTATTTATAATATTAATTGTTTTCGTTAGCTTAGAATGAGCCATTTATATATATATAGGGAGCTCGTCCTCTTCATGGCGGAGTCCACCATGTTGCTTCGCCATGTTTCTACAGCAGCCCAGAACGAACAAACCAAATACTGTCTCTAGAGGGAGCTTGTCACGTTTTTGCGTTACCTGAAGGCCACCGTAGTTCTCCGATACAAGTGCAAAACCGTGGTACCGCCAGCCTCCGTCTGACGTCTATTGCTCCTAAAGTAGTGTTATTATGTTAAGGATGGCCTCTGAGCCAAGCCCCCAGGAAGTGCGGCGGTCGTCGATCCGGACTTTCGTTGTGGCCAAATGACGGTATTGCAACTTCTGTGTCAGTCATGTGATGCCATTGGGCCCAAAAACACTTTTTCCCAAAGACTTACATTGGGAAAGAGACGTCTGTAACTCAGCAGATAATTTTTTTTAAGGTAAATGAACTTCCCAGTACGAACACCTAAATAGCTCTTATTTAAAAAATTAAGTTTTTAAAGTTGTAAAACGCAATAACAGCCGAATCCAGAGTTATTTCCCTTCTTCCGTTCATGTGAGTGAGACCCGGACCGAGGCTGGAGCGCAAGCCGTGACGTTGGGACCCCGTGACCAAGTCATGTGACCGAGTGGACGCTACTGCGCATGTTCCATGTGCACAAGATCCGGGTACTTTTCCAGATAGAAGTCGAGCCATTTAGGCGTCATGCGCCACTGAGCAACTTTCATGGGTATGAACGGGGCCCCGCCTCCAACGCTGTATCCAGTTCTCTTACATCCATGCTCTGAGCGAGGCGCATAGCATTGAGTCAATTTTGCACTCAGATTACTGCAGTCTTGGAAAAGGAGGAGTGAGCGGAGGGGCACTCTGTTGGTTGCAACCTGCAACCACACCACTAGATACCACTAAATCCTACACACTGCTCCTTTAAATTACAGATTAAGATTGACCCATATACTGTGTGAAAGTCTGACTTTACCATATGATTTTTGTTACACAGCACACGCCTCTATCATATGACTACGTCCTGGTTGCCAAAACAATTGATAAACAGGAAAGAGAGGCTTTCAAGAAGCAAACTGCATACATTGAAGAACTGAAAAGAAAGAACTTGAAAGTTACTGTGAGTTAAAAAAATAAACAAAAATGTGACTGTTTAGAAAGGTTACAGAACGATTCTTTCATTCATCTCGTGTTTATTCATCCCTACTAGAAAATTATAGACAATGATCTCGTCTTCTACGGGATTCAAGCGCCTAAAGAAATATTTGAGAAGTACAGGTATCTGCTCAAAGTGTCTGATGCTTGTAACTGGAGCTCAGATCAGAACATCGTACCACTCAGCACCAGGTAAAACATGCTGCCATACAGAAGCTATTCATGGTATTTTAAAGAGGACCTATTATGCTCATTTTCAGGTGCATACTTGTATTCTGGGTTTCTACTAGAACATGTTTACATGCTTTATTGTTCAAAAAACATTTTATTTTTCTCATACTGGCTGTGCTCCAGCACCTCTTTTCACCCTCTGTCTGAAACGCTCTGTTTGAGCTCCAAAAGCTCAGTCTGCTCTGATTGGTTAGCTGGCCCACTCTGTTGTGATTGGTCAACAGAACCAAACTCTTCAGATTCCGCTCCAGCTCTGCTCTAACTAGCTTTGTTTGAGGGAGTGCCAAACTAGACGCTAGGCAGGTATCATGCACATGTGTTACTTGGTGACATCACCACGTTACGGAAGAAAAGGCGTGACTTCAATCAAGGCGTTTCAGGCAGTTCAGGAGCAGTGTGTCTGTGGGGGAGAGTAACTCCCTTTGGCGTGGACTTTGGGCTTTGTAACTTTGCAGATCTTTTACATACACAATAAAACTATATAACACACTAAAGGAAAGGGGAAAAGCACAAAAGCATAATAGGTCCTCTTTAAACAATCACAGATGCTATTTGAAGTATTTGTGATTGTTTATGTGCTCCATATGGAAATGAAATCTTACTCTGTGTGTTTGTATGAATGTGATAGCCCGGCTCTTCTTTATCATTACCAAAAGGCAAAATTTCATAAAAATGTGACTGAATTAATTAGGTTTTTACTGTCTCGCTGTTGCAAGTTCAACTTCATAAGAGACAATTGTCCTTGTTTCAGGATAAGGATTGTCCACTTCATCTTGAATCACACCCCTATACGTTCAGGAGGTGAGAGAGACTAACTGTATTTACAATCTCCTCAGGTAACCGGACACCTAATCTTTCATGTTATTCTTCTCACCTGTTATTCTTCCCAGAGGGTTTGCGGGATCTTATGAAGATGAAGGTTTTTGAAGCAAGGTTCTGCTTGCATGAGGTAAAAAAATCCTAACATTGCTATATATAGTACTATATAACATACTAACAGTGTATGCCTTGTTCCTGTACAGCATCTGTGATTTATCACTATTACAGGTTGCAATATTGTCACCACATCTGGCCTGATAAGTGCGTTACGAATTACCAGGTTTTGGACAGGACAATGAAAACAATAGACTGAATCATTATTTTCTCGTTAGTCATATGTAAATGATATGATTAAACCAGTATATTTTCTCACACATCCTCACACTAATGATAGTGACACTATGCTTCTTTTCTTAAAGAGTATCTAAAATGATGATGTGAAACTTGGCAACAGTCTTGCAAAACAATACATTGCTGCCAAAGAAGTATTTGTTCACACAGAGACGCTGTGGGGGGGATGTTAATGCAGTGAGTCATTCAATGCTGGGAGTATATGTGGGAATGTGTGTGAACATACATTGACACATATAGTAAGCATGTACATGTGTGTATACTTCAACACCGTGGGAGGTGACGATGCTTCCACAGCTGTATGGATGTTTTCAAATTGTGTATTTATAAGCTAGTAAAATTTGATATTATAAGCTTATGTTTTCAGTTGTGTTAACCAGTATGCACAAAGCTCCTCTTCATGTTCCTTTGATTTCATTTTTTCTTTTTATGCTTCTGCCTTCAGAAAAAGAAACAGCGAGAGCTGAAGGAGAGCTGGGCACGATGGACGGCCTGTCTCCAAGGGCAACCCATCACTGCCGTCAGGTTTGGACTGCAACACAACAGCCTATTCATATTCCTGCTTTTTTTTTTTTTTTTTTTTACAGTTATTGCAGCATTATTGTTTTCCATGTCATCCCCAGACAACAAGACAACAGCAAACATGTTGCCGCCCACGCATGATGCAGGCGTTGTTTGGACTCTTTGTTTTAAATCATGTACAGTACTTAATGCTGGTAGGCTACAGATTAGAGCTGTTGTCTTTAGATTGACTTGTTTATATGTAATGTATAAACTTTATAAGTGAATATATAGTGTTTCTGTTTATGTGTTACTTCATAAAAGTCAATTTTGTGCAGATTTGATACACTTTTACAGTATGATTTTGGAAATGTTGGTTTAGTACCACATTCTATTCTTAAGTGTCTGCTTTAAACAGCATGACATCATGTTTATGACATATTATATACATATTAGAGAGTATATTTTGCGCAGTATATATCATAATAATAATAATAATATTTGTTTTATTTATATAGCACTTTTCATGCATAAGCGTGCTTTTCCAGATTAAAAGATTCATAGAAAATCAGAAACCCATGTACTGTAAACCCCCCATGTATAGCACCTATATAAAGCAGCACTGAGCCCATACATAAACAGATGGAGGTGCAACTGCAGAATAAAAGAAATAGTTCATAAAAAATAAGATGTAAATATCAGAGGTTATCTCATCTAAAGCGGATAAAGTGCCAATAAAAGAGCAAATTCGTGAATTAAAAACCGATAAAAGTACAAAATATACAGAAGTGCATATAGAAATACTAAAACAAGCACAAGCTATAATATTAAACTGTAAAATAAATTGTACAATAATTCAACTGTGCAATGCTCTGTCACTAATACTGCATTTATACTGTACATTTCAAGAAACATTATCATTTAATTCATATTTATACTATTCATGCATTTATATTTAACACACTTAAAGGTACTATATGTAACTTTCAGAAAATCCTTATTATTAATGACACCGGTGGCCGTTAAGTGAACTGCAGTCGGCATCCTGTTGCTTGTGTACGCGCTCGCACACCGTAGGCGCGAGCGATCATCCTGGGCATCGGCCAAAACAGTGACGTGACATTACAATCATATATCACCATTACTATCTGTAATGTCCAATCTCCGTGATAGCAAATAGCTTGCCATTTGCAAATTACTGCATCAGCTAACGTTACGAAGCAAACTTGCCCTGAGTCCTTTACATAGAAATCAGTCCACAGGCTGTTAAAGGCAACAGAGAAAGTTGGGGAAGATCTCTGTTTTTAAGTGACGTTACAATCTGTTCACACATTGGCAATGCAAAGCAATTCATACGTGTAAATTGTTACATATAGTACCTTTAATAGATCCCACTTCTCAGCATGTGTTATTTAAATATTTACACTGTGGTCATATGTTGTGTTTGATGCATATATTTGTACATGTGTTATAGTTCTCATTTCTTCTTCTTATTTATTTCTCCACATATATTGTGTTATATATTGTATCATTATGTACATAATTTACTTGCGACATACTCCTTTATTTCTATTTTTCGTATATTATGCTTTTTTATGAGCAACTGTAACGTCCCAATATCCCCCCGGGGATCAATAAAGTATGTCTGATTCGTATTCTGATAAGGCATATCCCCGCCTCGTGAGTGTTGTCATGTCATCTTTCTGTATGTGTGTTCTCATGTCAGGAACTACTTTGGGGAGAAGGTGGCGTTGTACTACCTGTGGTTGGGCTGGTACACATATCTGCTCATCCCGCCTGCCCTCATCGGGGTCATCGTCTTCCTTTATGGCCTGGCCTTCTTCAACAGCTCACCCCTCATGTAAGTTTCTACCACAACTCCACAGTATCTGTGTCATCATAACACTGTAATAAATGAAGTGCTTGTTGTGCTGCAGAAAGGAGGTTTGTGAGGCCGACACGGTCATGTGTCCCCTTTGTGACAAGAGATGCAAAGTGTGGCAGCTCTCCGAAACCTGCACATACGCCAAGGTACGTCAGTGCGTTAACAGTAGAAGGGTGAGATGAATGGTGTATCTGTCTCTTTGTGCTCACTGCTGGTCTCGTCTGCCTACAGGTGAGCCTGCTGTTTGATAATAACGGCACCGTGCTCTTTGCAATGTTCATGGCGGTGTGGGGTGAGTTTTGTGTGTCAATATGACATAATTACTCTTGTGTTGATAGAAATAGACATGAATTTTCAATATTCAGTTCCCTGTTCAGTAGGGCTGCCCCCTCTTAGTCAATTAGACGACTAATCCTTTAAAATCAGGGTGCAGAACTCTTCTTCAATACTGTTGTTTATTCGCCTAAAAATGTTTGGCTTTATAGGACAACTATTACAAACAAGTCTTTAGTCTGCCTCACATTTATTTTATCCAACTGCCAGGATGCTTTATGAGATATGCACTGCCAACGAGATGCCACATCTCAGAGAGAACCTACTCGTCCTGGCTTCTCACTTCTTAATCAGCCCAGGCCATCTGGCCGTGGGGGTGGTGGTCAAGCAGTCATCTATAAGAACATATAAATGCTCTTTCACTGACTTATTCAGCTTTTCTGCCTCTAGTACCGCTGTGTTTTTGCAGATTTTTAAATGTTATCAGTCCGTTGTCAGACCTCTGCTCACATCACATTCATGTCTGTTGTGTGAAGTTTATTAGCATAACTGTGGGAAGAATACAGTTAACTACTGTAGAAAAGCCTCTGCAGTCTTCAGAAAGTGATTACATGATGAGTATATGAGAGGAAGTGTAAAGGGAGGGGTGAGATACAGAAAAAGAAAGAATGTTCAAGGACAGAAAAATGTTGGTACAAGATGAATGTATAAGTCCCCTTATAATACCGTTAAAAAAAAAACTTGTTAAAAACAAAAAATAATATGCTGGAATTTTGTATCACCGTTTGAGAAAAAAGGGCTGGAGCTCACATGATGCAGTTCACAGTTGAAGAGGTCGGGATCAGTTCCTTCATTTTCTGCTGCTTTATAGTTTTTGTGACAAAGCCATGTGTCAGCATACTATAACCAAAAGCAAATATGTATCAGGAAATGAAACCAAAAGCACGACACAGACAAAAATGCAAGAGTCTTTACTTGGCAAAAACACAGAGTAGAAAACAGGTTACTGTCAAGGAAAGACAGGCAACGGTATCAATAACCACTAGGAATAAACTGGGGAAATTATCGCTGAAATGCTCACGAAAACAGAAAAGACAAACTGGCACAGACAAAGACCAGTGGTGCCTTCAAGTGGGGTCGTGTTTACCGTGTTCACGAGAAGAGTCCATATGAACGCCCCCTCTTATAGTATTCACAACCTCTTAAGTGGAAAGTTTCTGAAAGAGTTTACGAGTTGTGACGTGTTTGATGACGTTGTCAGAAATGGCAGAGGCCATGGAAGTTCATTTTTCGACGCATAATAAGTTAATATATTGTAATTTCAGTCGTATATTGTTTTTCTTCGTAATTTTAGAATATGTCTGAGGAAAATGTTGATATTCCCAACAGCCTCATCTTTTTCCTCTGTCATTATGCCTTGACATTTACTGCATTATGTTACCCACTTGATAGCTTGCTAAAGTGTCAGCCTCTGTGGCTTCTAGACACCGACAGTAATGTTAATATTGCTGTTGCTTAGCAGCGGTGTTCTCACAACCTAACCACTTGAACACCAAGCATATTGTGTACAGGATTTTCCATGTTGTAAACACGAGCTCACGAGTTTCATTTGAAAGCACCATAAATACACAAGAGAGGAAGGGTGATTGGGGACAGGTGAAACTCATCAGGACGAGGCAGGTAATCACACAGGCGGGAAACACACAAGGGCAGGAAGTACAGTGTCTAAAACGAGAGACAAAGGGGAATACACCAAAATAAAACAGGAAATAACAACTGAAAAATGGAAATGAGAAAAACATGATTTATACACAGGACCTGGATGTAACAATTTGTGTGTGTAGGGCAAAAATTAAACGTTTTTCATCTGATGTTAAACTTTAAATGAAGGCGTGTCGATATTTTCATGCATTCAGAGAAAGATGAATGCAAAACCAAATATCCCAAAAGATAGTGGATCTGTGTTTTCATTCATATTACATATTGTTGCTCCAGTTAGGGCTGAGCAATATGGCCCAAATCTTCTATCCCGATACAGGCAATTTAATATCTTGGTAACGATATACAGTATATCAGGATATAGTATGTTTTCTGGTAATTCAATAAATAAATAACCACATGGTAAAGCCTATTTTTGTATACTCCTCTGTGAAGTATTTTCTCATTTTATTAAGAACATTAGCGCAAAACTAACACAACAGTTTCAAGTGAATTTATAGAGAACAAAATAAATATTTCCAGCTACACACTGACTGTTTACATGCATGCACATAAATACAGAGTAATCAGATTAATTGTTTGATTCAACCACACTGGGATATTCAATAAGCAGAATTCTTATCAATTCCATTGAAAGACGATAAATTATCACATTTAGTTATCGCCCATCCCTAGTTTCAGTAGGCTTTATGAACTCATAAAGATCCTTGATGTTCACAGCAACACTGTTTTTGGAGTTCTGGAAGAGACATCGGGCTTCCTATGTGTGCGAATGGAAAGTGTCTGATTGGTGTGAGGAAGAGGTATGATCAGTTTTATATGTTACATCCCATTTCAGTAATACCTCTTCAGTGCTCATTGGAATTCATGGCTGTGTGTGTTTTTTCTATTATATTATATATTAAACTGTAGGAGGAACTGATCCTGGAAATTGTGAACAACGCCAACTGTGATCCAAAAGAATACAAGCACTCGTATCTGCGCAGCACTCTGGTTTTGATCTGTGTCACAGCTATGGTGGGTGACTTGTCATTTTTACGCTCTTTCTATTATTTAAATGGCTTGTACCTCTTTAGAGCTCAGGTTAAAGGAACAGTGTGCAACATTTCGGGGGATCTATTAGCAGAAATGGAATATAATATTCTTACCTATGTTTTCATTAGTGTATAATCACCTGAAACTAAGAATCATTGTGTTTTTGTTAGCTTAAAATGAGCCGTTCATATCTACATAGGGAACGGGTCCTCTCCCACTCCCATGTTGATAAGAGTATTAAATACTTGACAAATCTCCCTTTAAGGTACATTTTGAACAGATAAAAAAATGTACGATTAATTTGCAATTAGTCACGATTAATCATGGTCAATCATGCGATAAATCGCGATCATATATTTTAATCAATTGACAGTTTTTACGTTATCTGAAGGCCACCGTAGTTTTGCGATACAGAGTGCAAAACTGTGATACCGCCAGCCTGACTTCCGTTGCTCCTAAAGTAGTGTTATTATGGTAAGGACGGCCTCTGAAAGAGGCGAACAGTGTTATCACTGATTTGTGCTCACGTTACCGCAGTCTTGGAAAGGGAGGAGTGAGCGGAGGGGTACTCGGTTGGTTGCATTCTGCAACCACACCACTAGATGCCTCCATATCCTACACACTGCACCTTTAAAATAAGAATCAGGTTGAATTTGTTTAAGGTTCAGGTTTTGGGATGAACAGCACTTGAGGGTATTTCTGTTAGTCATAGTTAATGGAGGCCCTCACAAGTATAGTGATACAAATGTTGTTTGTGTTTCCACAGATATTAGTGATCATTGGCCTGACTCATGCCTTGGTGGTGTTCAGGGTGATCGCGGCAGTCCTCTTGGCTGAAGGATCATGGGAGTTCTTGAGCACCCACTCCAACAGCGGAGCGATGATGCTGGGGGCCGTCTTCCATTACCTCATCATCACTATCATGACGCGGGTACACAGCTCTCTAAATGTGCATCTATATCTATAACGATATTCTCTGTGACTCTGACCATGTCTTTGTCTTTGCAGGTCAACAGGATTGTTGCCATGAAGCTCTGTGAATTAGGTACGTTTACTGTATTTTAAAGAGATGTTGCTGTTGCCAGTGTGGCGGTCAGAGTGAGCAGCACACAAATGTAGGGAGGTTGAAGCCGTAAGGCAGGTAATCAGATAGGAAGCAGAACAGACAGATAAATAGTGTGAAATGATGTCACTGAGAGAGACTGAAAGCCCTTACCAATGTCTCACTGAGAAACTGGAAGTGCTTGAGGGCTCTCTGATGGACTTTTTTTGACCCTTGCATACTTTCACTCAAATTTCTTGGGATATTTACCCACAAATCAGTATTCTTATGTTAAAAACAATGGCAGGGGAATACCAAAATCGTAAAAAAATAAAAATGCCATGGACAAGTTTACACATTCATGGCAGCGGCCAAGCCCAGAGTCTTAATTATGTGAAGGCATTATCATGTTCATGAGCAAAGAGCAGCTCTCAGAGCGGACATTGGAACTGGGCCACCATGTACACTGATTGTGATTGGGGAAATGAGCAGTAAAAACGTGTGATCAGAGGGAAACTCCCTGAGGGCAACTAGAGGGAAGGTGAGGCATGACAGGAAGTAAACTGCTCCAGAACATACAGAGAGAGAGGCTGAGGGTGAAGCGGTAGAAGAGGAAGATCAACATGAAAACATGGGCTGTTATGAGGGTCTCTGCATCGAGATGTAGTTTGCTGGCCTTGTCATGTAGAGCATAGCCTCCCAACCTAGGGGTCACCACTCCCAAAGGGTCATGAGACAAATGTGAAGGATTGCAAGATAAATAACAAAATGTGGTAAAACTTCAGATTTTTGCTATTTCAATATGAAAGACAGGAGAGTTTCAGCTCCTCAGGCTTCTAGGATTAGGGGTCACAAGTAGATATGCCTTCAGCCAAAAAAGATGTGACCCCGTGATGGAGAGTACATCTGAGCCTCCCGACATGTTATTTATTTGGGGTGCATGGTAAGCAGTTTGCCTTGGGACCTTTAGTGACTTAATAGACCTTTTTCAAAACAGATATTTTGAGTTGTCATTGCAGGAGAAGCACAGGTGTAATTTAATATTAATTTATGATTGTTCTGTCCATTAGAAGTGTCCCATGTCAGTGAGGCAGCATGCCAGCCTGTAGTAATTTAAAGTCCAACCATGATGTTTTTCCGAAACCTAAGCAAGTGGTTTTGTTGCCTAAACCTGTGTTTTTGTTTGAATTCACAACGTTAAGTGAGACCGTAAAATGATGCCAATGGGTCTGACAAAGCCTCAGGCTGCATTCCAAATCGCATACTTTAGCTCTTTACTTTTAGTACGTAGCTACTGCAGCTGACCTTACAAAGTACGTTCTGTTGCATGCAGTATGCATACAATTGGCACATTCAATTTCATCATAACACCTTGAACTTTTACCCTCTTGCTCATATATCGTCTGCGCAATGGATTGTGTGTCAGAATAACCAGAAGAGCATGTTGGCTTGCATACTGCAAAATGTGACCGGATGTAGTAGGACATCCTGGTATTTTTGGCATACTGCATTTGGCATACTATGTATTAGGACATACTAAATCTTTTTCTGGCATACTAAATAGTATGGTAGTATGGTAGTATGGGAATTGGAACGCACAGTCAGTATTTTATGTATTGGGATGAGAACATGTTGAGCATGCCTGATATCAGAGCCCTGAGACTGGCACACCTAATGAGAATGCAGCCATGATGAGGTCATTAATTACACCTGTGCTTTACCTGTTATGATGTGTTGATTCTCTGTGTAAAAACTGTCTTTCTGACTATTATGTAGCGTTGGGAGCCAGTCAAGTTCAGCTGGGATGTTTTGATTACAGTTTCTAAAAGCTGCCTGTAGAAATGGAAAATTTAAAAAAAACAGTAACTTTAGATTTGAACACTCAAAATTATATCTTAATATTGTGTGTGCCAACATAAAACTATTTAGATAAAATAGTATAATAGTGGATTAGTAGTAGAATAAAATGTATATAAAATGTATATAGAGTAAGTGTGTGAGATTGTGCCATCCATTGACCAAATAGTGAATTACATGAACACTGACATGACGTCTGTCTTCACCAGAGAAAACCAGATCATTTGCTACCACAGAGAAGAGTTTCACTGTCAAGATGTTCACCTTCCAGTTCTTCACCTACTTCTCCTCCCTCTTCTACGTCGCCTTTTTTCTCGGCAGGTAAGAACTAGTGGACTCCGTTAGGGCTGGCCGATAACTTATTAGATTATTGATTCAGTTTCAAACATATCACTCAGCTCTAGACTCAGATTGCCATAACCTGAAGGACCTTATGAAATAAATACTATACTCTCTTACTCATTAATGCCCTGTGTCCTAACCTGACTAATAACAATGTGTGTTTGTAACACTCATGACAGGATAAATGGCCATCCTGGTGGTTATGTCCGAATTTCAGGGAAATGGAGGCTAGAGGAGGTGAGTTACATAAATATGTATCTCATTTAAAAAGACTAAATGTCTATTTTGAAGTAAAAAATTGCTGTTTAATATTTAAATATTGTATCTGACCGCATTCCAAACACGCCCCGCTCCGCTGTGCAGTGTCATCCCAGCGGGTGTCTCACAGACCTGTTCATCCAAATGGCCATTATAATGGTACTGAAGCAAACTATCAGCAATGTCTTTGAGTTCACCGGGCCGTAAGTACGAATCAGATTTGTTGATTATATACTGTATAACACTGTATAATCCTCTTTACGCACGTCGGGTCCGGGGTTTTGAAAGCTGTCTCTTGTTTTCTTCATCAGCTGGTTCTGCAGGTGGTTGAAGGGACGACAAACCCAGAAGCTGCAAAGGAAATGTGCCCACTGCTACCTGAAAGATGAATCAGAGGCCAAACACGGAGCTGAACTGTGTGATAACTGCAAGCTCCGGGACTGGGTCAGCAACTACCGTCTCAACGATGTCGACTCCTTCAGCCTGTTCCACGAGTTCCTGGAGATGGGTACGTACTCCGCTCAACGCTTTAAAGGACCAGTGTGTAACAATCAGGGGGATCTATTAGCAGAAATGGAATAAAACATTAATAAGTATGTTTACTTTAGTGTATAATCACCTGAAAATAAGAATTGTTGTGTTTTCGTTAGCTTAGAATGAGTCGTTTATATCTACATACAGAGCAGGTCCTCTTCACAGAGTCGGACGCCATGTTCCTACAGTAGCCCAGAACGGACAAACCAAACATTGGCTCTAGATAGGGCCATTTACGTTTTCACATTGGCCACCGTAGTTCTCCTACACTCTTGGCACAAGTGGGCAACTCCGGGGTCTGAGAAGTGAAACCGATGCGTAAGTGCCCTTAAACTTGCGTTCTTTCTAATAGCCAGCAGGGGGCGCTACCACAGCGTTGTCTGGTCTGGGAGTTGTACATGTTTTCGTTTTACAACTTTAAACCTCTCACAGTGTGTTTTCAGTTCATGAAAGTTAATTATAGCATTTTGGTCGCCTAAAGAAGTCTTAGTCAGCTTTCGGTTCTACTTAGCTCCACCCTTTCGTGTCACTTCTGGTTGCAAAAAAAACGAGATGGTGACAGCCAAAATACCGAACTCACTCATTTCAGTTGGTTGCAATCTTCAACCTCACCGTTAGATGCCACCAGATCTGCCACACTGCACCTTTAACAACAAAAACAGTAGACTCTAGACAAACACTGGACTGGTGGTTTCAGTAAATAATATTTGTCTTTGCTCTCTCCTCAGTGATCCAGTTCAGCTTTACCACCATATTCGTGGCAGCGTTTCCTCTCGCTCCTCTGCTGGCCCTCATTAATAATATCATTGAGATACGCCTGGACGCCATTAAAATGGTCACTCTGGAGCGCAGACTGGTTCCCAAGAAAACCAACGATATTGGTGAGCTTCGCTTTTGAACTAAGAATAAAAATGGCGGTTTACACAGAAGATGAAATTCTCCTCGCATTTCCGTTCCTCAGGTGTGTGGATCGACGTGTTGGAGGCTATTGGTGTCTTAGCTGTCATCGCTAACGGGCTGGTAATCGGCGTGTCTTCAGACTTCATCCCTCGCTTGGTGTACCGTTACCGCTACGGCCCGTGTGCCAACGGCACAGCAACAGATATCGAGTGAGTATTCTCATAGAAACTGTTCATGTTCTGTTCATGTCCTGTGCAACACTCACTTTAAATAAATTATTCTGTTTTTCAAGCTGCATGTCCGGATACATCAACAACTCTCTCTCCATTGCACGAATGGATGACATCGTCAACGAGTTTTTACCCAGTCAGATGATCACTCAGGATGGCATGAATGTTACTTCCTGCAGGTTTGTTCTCCTTTAAGCCATTTATGCCCAAAGATTATATTTAGTATGATAAGGAAAAAGGTTACAACATTTGTTCTGATTCGTCAAAACTTTTGAAATTTGGCATGGACATGCTTTGGGCAAGTATCTAATTGTACAACTTTTACATTTTTAGATCACATGAATAATCACACGTTTATTAATAGTCAAAATCAGGATTTTTGAAATATGAGGAAAAACGCTAACATTGAGTTTCCAAAATGTTTTCCATATTACATTTTTTTTACACTACATATGTGTGAATATCATTGATATTCAACTTGTTATGAGTTCATAGATACCAAATACTTGATTGCACTCCTTGTTGTTTCTGAGATACAGCCATTTTCTTTCAAATCTTTTCTTATTAGGTTTTTTTTGTAGACATGGCAGAAGTCATCTTAACACATGTAACACATCCATGTCCATACAGCCATTTCCTTATTAAACTATATCTAGTATTTGGGCACATGAGACTACTGTTTTTTCCTAAAATATAATGGAGTCTATTGCAAAAACAGTAGTCCCATGAGCCCAAAGACTTGGCCGATTTTGAAAATGTCTTCACATTTGTGCCTATAATTAAAAATTTCAATTGTGGGCAAAAATGTCGTAGTTGTCTTCTACAGCTGAAGAGTTATTCTGGTATTTAGCAGAAACCAAAGTCAAAGCATATAATTTGAGTAACAACAGAGTTGATGAATCACTGATCCTGCTCACCGCCACTGTTAATAACTGCTCAGTGTTTGTAGTAGACTCAGATGTCTTGGTAGTATTGCACTGTCACTGTTCCTGTAAGGACTGTCTAACCTCAGGTAGTAGAGGTGCTGCATAAACTAATTTTACATTCTTCTTAAAAGTGCAGCTGGTACCCACAATGATTGATTTAAAAACAACTGATTAGGTAGCTAACATCCGCTCTCTGGTGGGTTTCTCTTCACAGGTATAAAGACTACAGGAGCAATGAAGACTTCAGTTTTACCCCACAGTTCTGGCTCATTCTGGCTGTGCGCTTTGCATTTGTCATCCTGTTTGAGGTAAGCCTTAACCACCACGACCAAACATGAAACCACTTCTTCTCACGTTTTTGAGCAGTTCACACAATGTCCTCCCAGCTCACTGTTTGTGTATTTTGTTGTTTCACAACATTGATCCAGGCCACTGGTTCCCAACCTGGGGGTCCCGACCCCCACTAGGGGTCGCCAAAAGCTTCACGGGGATTGCGAGACCTTCTTGATTTTAAGGGGTGTAAGACAACCTTTTAAAAAATGTACAGCTGGCCTATATTTATTCATTCATTTCTATGAAGAGAACTAAATTAAGTAGTTATTTTTAAAGTTTGGATTATTATCACAGAGCCTTCCCTCCCTGCTAAACAGCCCAGTCCTGCATCAGAAAAGTAAACACTTAAAACAACCCAAGAGCTATTAGAACAATGGCCACACATCAGGGAGAAAAAACACTGAATTTGTCCAAAAATAAGCCTATTAAGTGTGTAAAAATACTTAATACAGACAAAGAATTGTATAAAAGTTCCTAAAAATAACAAGAAAACTCACCTCTGATGCAACATTCACAGGAAATAATCTGATCAAAATGAATTTAAATCGCTCATTTTACACAAACGTCCTGCAATTATTGCGTTCACTATTTGGATTAATTGTACAGTTTATCACTTGTTCTGTACTGTTATTGTTATGCATTTAATATAATATGAAATATCCATAAAATAGATGATAGAAAAGGGTCCCTTAAGGAAAAAGGTTGGGAACCACTGATCTAGGCTGTAACAAAACCAGGGAGTTTTATCTTTAATGAAAGCTCATTGTCACAAATAGAAAAGGAGATTACATTCCTCACATTTTCCTCTTTGCTTGCAGCACGTTGTCGTCATATGCAAGTTCATTGCAGCCTGGTTTGTGCCGAGCGCTCCCATGCAAGTGAAGAATGATCGACTCTTTGATAAACTCAAAAGACTGAAAGAGGAACTCAGGTGAGTAGCAAGTAATATGTAACTGGTTACACTGTTGAGGCAGCTGAATGCCAAAAATGTTTTCAATCATGCTCATTTGTTTCCAAACTGTTGTGCAAGAACACACACATATAGATAGATATAGATACAACATAACATGTGCCTCTTGTGATTTTGTTTAAATATTTTAAAAGTTAACAATGTGGTTCCGGTGCTCACAGAACAGGGCAATCTTGTAACACGAGAGACTCTGGAGCACATGGATTTAAGGTAATCAACTTTATTTAAAGACTAACGTCTTCATCAGAGTTAAACAGATCTGAGACTCACATCCTCTTAAACAACCTCCCCTAGTTGGGAACTGATTCAGCATAGGCTGGAAACATGGGGAGGAAACAATAAGCTGCATGTAGGCAGGTTAGATATATAAATAGCAGTTTCAGTGACACCATCCATGTACATTAAGTCAAAGAGTCAAGTAAGAATAATAATAGATAGTAAATAAATAACGACAAATGATCATGATCATGCACTACTGTCACAATATAGCTTTTTTTAATCATATTTGCTCCAGTCTCGCCTACTTCGGCTTCAAGTTCACTGAGCCAGAAGGCTTCTCTACGTAAAGTTGATTAATCTGTGTGCTCCAGTGTGCTTTGGAAATCTCTCTGAAGTCTCTCCTGTTACAGGCTTCTTCATATTTTGAATTTGACTGATTTAGACTTCACTGCTGTTCCTATTTCCCTGTTGTCTGTCTTTCTTGTGCTTTACGTGTTTTTTTAAGCTGAATTTTCACTTTTTTACAGCAGACATTCTGACTTGTGGGAATCATTGCATTAAAACTTTTGAGAAACTTCACCCTGACCTTTTATCAAGCGACGGTGTGATTTCTTCATATTCCACCCAAATGTAATGGTACTTTAATTTTAAATTATTAACTGGAGCCCAATTTGCCTCAATGATGATTCATAAATACAAAGTTTGTTGCTCTAATTATGTGTTTGTTGTATATTGAATATTATATGTTTGTAAGATGTGCTTTTCCGTGTTGTGGGCACTCTCTGTTTCCGTGACGTAGATGCTGCAGCTAACCAGCCTTTGCTTTTGTTTCTTACAGTTCATTTGAAGCGTGACCGGATTCATTGCACATTTCCCCCCTGAGGACATGAGCCCAGTGTTGCCTTGTGCATTAAAGTGTCCAGAGTATCACAGTGTTGAGTCAGTTCAAAGTCATTCATCAGCTCTCTGCAGAGTTCAGACGGAGGGCTCTCACTCTCTTTTATTGTTTGCAGTCAAATGTTAAGTGATGGCTCTTTTCTCATCTATGAAACGGACATTGAAGACATAACAAGTGTACAGTAACTGATTTTACTGACCACGCGATTGTTCTTATTCTATTGTCAGAATGCACTGATAGCTTACTGTTGGATCTCTATATTTGTGAGACGCATGTGAGTGTTTTTATTGAAAGCCTACAGATAATTTATACTGCTACTGCACATACAGTACCGATTGTGTGTTACGATGTTGCCTTATATTGTAAAGAATCGCTGTGATGATTGTCATTATTGCTGACAAAATCTGTTAGTGTCTTTTGTAAACCAGACACGAGAATGTTTTGCATTATAATATTTTATATTATTGAATAAAAGAGGAAAACTTTGGCCTCATATACTGCCATGTCTTTTTAATTTAAGCTTACCAGGTGCATCACACTGTATAGGTGACATTTTGCCAAATTAAGAGTTAAAACATTGCAGCATGTCATACCAGCTTGTCGGGAAGGAGGTTAAATAACGCTCCAAACTTGTGATAAATGTTGCAGAGGAAAAACTGGCATGGCCATTTTCAAAGGGGTCCCTTGACCTTTGACCTCAAGATATGTGAATGAAAATAGGTTCTATGGGTACCCATGAGCCTCTCCGTTAGTACTTGACAAATCTCCTTTGAGGTACATTTTGAACAGATATAAAAATGTGCGACTAATTTGCGATTA
>CAKAOH010020056.1:0-15622 GCA_916701665.1 Sebastiscus tertius | reverse complement strand
TAAGGATAAATTAGATGTATTTTCGAGAATATTAAACATGAGAACAATGTTTAATTAAGTTTTGTATCAATAACTTCAGATCGATGTAGATAGCCTCCTCTATAATCACTGTTTCAGTACAAAATTAGATCAATTTTAGTGCAATGACAGGTTATTAATAACTATGAGCAGATGTTTATATAGACAGAAGCTATTTGACTGAGAGAGAGAGGGAGGGGTCCAATATTTTCAACACCATTTGAGGGCAATACAACTGAGTCTAATAACACCAATCTTTGGCTGTGTTATGAGTTTGTGATATTAAAATGAGAACAAAACATTTTGGGCCACAAATAGAATAGATTTCCTGCACAGGGAGACTCAAATAAGACTAAACTGGTTCCTTCCAGACATCACAAATAAGAAATAGTGCTGTATATCTGAGGTTAATGTTTTGTGGTTTGTACCTGGCAAACCATTCCAATACAGTTCCTTATTGTGCCAGACTAGAGAAACCTTGACCCTCCTCGCTAATTTACATCCCGCACATATCAGTTGCTCAATAGCCTAAATCATTTCACAATCGGTGTAAAAACACTGTAAAGGAGTATGTTGAGTGAGGTCGTAACATGTTCCCCTAAAGACATTTGAATGAGTGAGTATAATAGCATGGTTTATGGGGTTCGAAATGGATTCAGGTTTCCTTGCTCATGTTCCTTCCTAACTCCATTAATCAGCGACTGTGTTCAACCTTGTGAACATTATCTCTGAACAAGAAGAGCTCTTAATGTTGCCAGGAAGGTCTTACCATTGTGGAACAAAAAAAAATTCTAACCCTTAATTTTATGGATTTTGACAAAATGAATGCAAAAGAAAAGGTGTTGAAATGTTTATATAACCTGGTTTCATTCAGACAACTGAAAACTTTTTCAACCAAAACTAGCTTTTTTTTCTGGTCTTTTCACTTCCAAATCTAAAGCAAATTCTGACTAGAATGGCACTCGTAGAGTGCCAAGGTGCGTGACTTTAAAAACAGATCACAGCTCGCAGCTGGCGGTACCGTGAGATGGTCGGCTTGCTTCCCTGTAACGTGTCGACGGATGCCTCTCTCATTCAGCAGTCTTGTTATGTCTGTATAACACTACGTTGTCTTTCATTCCGTCAGTTACCGCTTTTATCTTTCTCACCGCGGACGGCCAGCAGCTGCCGCACCTCGGATTCTCGCCACACATCCACACACGTATCGCTGCTCGAAAAAGGAGGAAAGAGGCGTGGTCATGCGTCATCAACGCGCCATCAGTTACACTACGCATGTGTTATATACCCTGTGGTCTTAATGCTCAGGCAGATCGGAATTCTTAAAAAGATCCTTCTGGTGTAATCCCGCTAACAGAAGGAAGGACGGACGGACGGACGGACAGACAGACAAACCAACGCCGGTGAAAATAAAGGTAATAAGACTATAGCTGTATTTTCATTCACATATTTTTATGCGCATTTTGAAGTAACACATTAGAAAAGCTGTATGGAAATGGCAAATTCGATAAAACTTGCTCAATTGTGAAAAAAAGATTTTACGCTTCGTTAAGGTGGTTTTTGCCTTAGTCAAAAAAGAGTTGTTGCGCTAAATAGGTTATGGAAACGCCTTTGCAGAATAAATTCTAAGGTAGCAAACATTTAATTCACATGACTGATCAGCTGTTTCCGCTGTAGGTGTCTGCTCGGATATTCCTATAACCTATGAATGCTCGTTTTGGTCTCCTGACAAAATGAAACATGGACTATACTAGCTGACATGAAAGAGCAATTAAAACTTGTCCCATTGAAACTTGAGTTGTTACGTCCGACACTGCCCAAAATTCGGTACCGGGTATCGGCGAGTACGCCAGTCTATGTACCGATCCAATACCATAATGTATTAAACAAACAATACCAGGGACCAATTGTTTATTTATATTATAATAAATACAGTTATTTATGAAAAAAGAAATCTTAATTTTTGTCTAAAAGCCATTTAAGTGTGTTGCGGTTTCCAAATCTGAATTTCTTCTGGGGCACCAAAAGGGCTACTAAGTTAAAACAACTACTGAAATGTATACATAGTGCACAATTTCTATGCTGTCCATTGAGCTTAACAATATATTCCATTTTAACATTAAATATTTCAGTTTTATTGACATAAACATAACACAAATTTGTTTTTATTTCTACTCAAAGATTTTACGTTACATAAACAAAGAAATGGAGTTGTACTCAACCTTTAAATTTAATGTTGCTTTGGCTAATTATTACTAAATTATGTGTACTAGAAAATAATAAGTTGATAAAAACACAGAAATTTGTCGTAGTTTTATGTTAAGACCGCAAAAAAACTCTGCAACTCTTGTTGTTATGATGTGTTTATGTTATGTAAAGTGAACACAAAATGTTCACATTATTGAACAAGAAAATAACTACTTGTTATATGAACATAAAAACATTGAGTACATATTTGAACAACGTGTTTCTTAGTTCATTCAACTATCCAATTATATGCTCAGTGAATGTGACAACAGCCAATAGTGCTTGCTACTTAGAGACATCAATAACCTCAACACATGTTCATTAAACATCTAATCGTCGTTCAAATAGATTTCAACTTGTGCATTTATTTTAGAAAGAATAATTGAATGTCATTTTTGGCCAGTGTTGACATATAGTACACATTGTTTTAAAATGTGATCCCTGTAAATCTCTGTACACTTAGCTTATAGTATATTATATAGTTTTTAATTTTCAGATGAGTTTGGTTCACTGGTTGGTAAGGAAAAGAAAAGCTGATGATGGTAATGATGAAGCTCAAGTTAGATCAAATTAAGGTCTTATGTGTGTTGAATGTGAAAATGCCTAGCAGGAGTTATTAGATTTAATTTCTTGTAGGTTGCTTAATCAAGTATTTTACTTCATGTATTCCATTATTAAAGATCCCATATCGTGCTAATTTTCAGGTTCATACTTATATTTTGTGTTTCTATTAGAACATGTTTACATGCTGTAATGTTAAAAAAAAACCTTTATTTTCCTCACACTGTCTGCTTGGATATACTGTATCTGCCTCCGTCTGAAATGTTCCGTTTTAGCGCATTGCAACGGAATTCCGTTGCCAGGCAACAGTTTGGGACCATGTTTACTTATTGTCGGCTGATGTCACTAAAGGTAACATATTGTAAAAAGTGAGATTTTCATGTCTTTTATATTATAAAGCAGTTTTAAGTGCATTTGTGATGTCACAAATATACAATATTTAGACCATTACACGGTTATAAATGTACACATTTTAAATGTGTCCCACTTTATTTCCTGTTTCAGTGGATGTAAATAGCATCAGCTGACAAGTAAACATCGACCCAAACTGTTGCTTAGCAACGCAGTTCTGATATATACACATTCACAATTTATTCTAAACACACTCATTTGCATATTCCGGAACACTTGGCTGTGATGCTCTTATGACATCATGATGACATCATACCAACACACCTCAGAAGCTTAGGACACACACACAGTGTCACCTTCAGACACATTTAGACACATCTCGTTGCTCTGAGAGTTGTGTTGTTAAAACTTCTCAGAAACATTATCATTGACAGACTCTGCAGAAGACACTGACTCTCTCTCTTCTCCGGCCCTTGGAACAAGTTGAGGTAAGTGAAAAATCCAGTCACTCGTGTTAATATGACTTATTTAGGAGCAAGCACTAATTCAGACTTAACACCTGGAAATACATTTTAAAAAATTACAATTTCAATTTGTTCCACTGTGTTTTTCTAATTCGTAGAGCTCCGTCAGAAATGAGTTCAGCACCTGCAGTGAATAGGACTAGGACGACTAGGAGGCTTCAAAGGAGGACCTGTCCTTACACGAAGACCGACTGGCAGCACAGGACAAGGGTCTCTGAAGGTGAACACCCAGACACCTCTCTGCACGATGTCCTTGTGAGACTATTGAAGAGGACAGCCAGAGAGGACGAAGCAGGACCGTCCTCTTCAGTGGACGTTCACAGAGGTAAGCTGATGATGTGAAACTGCTGTTGGGAGTGTTTACCATCATCATCTACTGAACACCAGGTTCACACAGAGGTGGAAGTTGATATATAGATAGATAGATAGATAGATAGAAGGATAGATGGAATACACTATAAATATGCCAGACTACTACAACTAGCTTGGAAAAAATAAAATATGAACATAGAATAACAATATCATACTATATACAATAGCAAAGTGTGAAAAGAAATGATGAGCTATTCCTTTAAAGGTCTCATATCATGCTCATTTTCAGGTTCATACTTTTGTGTTTCTACTAGAACATGTTTACATGCTGTAATGTTCAAAACACCCTTTATTTTTCTCATACTGTCGGCCTGAATATACCTGTATTTACCCCCTGTCTGAAACGCTTTGTTTTAGTGTTTTTCAACGGAATTGCAACGGAATTGCGTTGCTAGGCAACAGTTTGGGTCCATGTGTACTTCCTGCCAGCTGATGTCATTCACATACACTGTGACAGTAAATTAACTGGGACACATTTAGAATGTTTTAGTTTAAAACCATGAAATGATCTTATTATTGTATATCTGTGACATCACAAATGGACAGAAATCGTAACGGCTTGTTTCAAACGCACAATTTCTGAATACGGGCTGTGTGTGTTTCTCCGTATATTGAGCGTTTTGATAGTTTAACAGTATTTATAAAGCACTTAAACCTGCTTTATAATATAAAAGACATGAAAATCGCACTTTTTACAATATGGGACCTTTAACTAAGACGCAGCAGAGCAGAAAAGACTCATATGTGTCATTTTGGAAGACACCGAATGACGGTCTGTGTTGTCATTTAGTTTGGAAGACTTATTGTCCACGTTAGGTCCTGTGACTGTCAACAAGCTGATGTCCCTCTGTTTTTTTTCTCATCTGTAGAAAACCTCATCTCATCTGCAGAGGATGAGAGCAAGAGAGGCAGTGAGAGAAAGCTTACCGACGATGAAGAGAAGAGGAGGCCAGACCTGGACCTGATAGAGACCAAGGACGACAAACTGTGCACCCCACAAAATTTGCCTGCATACGTGCAAAGAGGTCAGTAGATAGAGATACATGTTGTGTTTGGCTTTATGTTAAGTGTAAGCACTAATTCAGAGTTAATACCTTGAAATAAATTTTAAAAAATTACAATTTCAATTTTTTCCACTGTGTTTTTTCATAGAGCTCCCTAGCAGCACGTCAGGACTAAGTTCAGCGCCGACAATGCATAGGACTAGGACGACTAGGAGGCTTCAAAGGAGGACCTGTCCTTACACGAAGACCGACTGGCAGCACAGGACAAGGGTCTCTGAAGGTGAACACCCAGACACCTCTCTGCACGATGTCCTTGTGAGACTATTGAAGAGGACAGCCAGCGAGGACGAAGCAGGACCGTCCTCTTCAGTGGACGTTCACAGAGGTAAACTGATGATGTGAAACTGCTGTTGGGAGTGTATACCATCATCATCTACTGAACACCAGGTTCACACAGAGGTGGAAGTTGATATATAGATAGATAGATAGATCGATAGAAGGATAGCTAGAATACACTATAAATATGCCAGACTACTACAACTAGCTTAGAAAAAATAAAATATGAACATAGAATAACAATATCATACTATATACAATAGCAAAGTGTGAAAAGAAATGATGAGCTATTCCTTTAAAGGTCCTATATCATGCTCATTTTGATGGACTGGCGACCTGTCCAGGGTGTACCCCGCCTTCGCCCAATGTCGGCTGGGATTGGCTCCAGCCCCCCCGCGACCCCTAACGGGATAAGCGGTTGCAGATGAGAGAGATGAGAGAGACAATTTCAATTTTTTCCACTGTGTTTTTTCATAGAGCTCCCTAGCAGCACGTCAGGACTAAGTTCAGCGCCTACAATGCATAGGACTAGGACGACTAGGAGGCTTAAAAGGAGGACCTGTCCTTACATGAAGACCGTCTGTCAGCACAGGACAAGGGTCTCTGAAGGTGAACACCCAGACAGCTCTCAGGACAATGTCTGTGTGAGACTATTGAAGGGGACAGCCAGAGAGGACGAAGCAGGACCGTCCTCTTTAGTGGACGTTCACAGAGGTAAGATAATGATGTGAAACTGCTGTTGGAAGTGTATACCATCATCATCTACTGAACACCAGGTTCACACAGAGGTGGAAGTTGATATATACATAGATAGATAGATAGAAGGATAGATAGAATACACTATAAATATGCCAGACTACTACAACTAGCTTAGAAAATATAAAATATGAACATAGAATAACAATATCATACTATATACAATAGCAAAGTGTGAAAAGAAATGATGAGTTATTCCTTTAAAGGTCCCATATTATAAAAAGTGAATTTTCAGGTCTTTTACATTATAAAGCAGGTTTAAGTGATATATAAATACTGTTAAACTATCAAAACGCTCAATATACGGAGAAATATACACAGCCTGTATTCAGAAATTGTGCGTTTGAAACAAGCCGTCAGGATTTCTGTCCATTTGTGATGTCACAAATCTACAATATTTACACCATTTCAAAGTTTTAAACGTATGACATCAGCTGACAGGAAGTAAACATGGACTGAAACTGTTGCTTAGCAACGCAATTCTGTTGCAATTCCATTGAAATGTACTAAAACGGAGCGTTTCAGACAAAGTAATTACAGGTATATTCAGGCAGACGGTACGAGGGAAATAATGTGTTTCTTGAACATTACAGCATGTAAACATGTTCTAGTCGAAACACAAAATACAAGTATGA
Organism: Sebastiscus tertius; assembly: GCA_916701665.1. Classification (NCBI taxonomy): domain Eukaryota; kingdom Metazoa; phylum Chordata; class Actinopteri; order Perciformes; family Sebastidae; genus Sebastiscus; species Sebastiscus tertius. The sequence goes on along the minus strand of CAKAOH010020056.1, from coordinate 8,821 downwards.
ACCTGAAAATGAGCACGATATGGGACCTTTAACTAAGAGGCAGCAGAGCAGAAAAGACTCAAATGTGTCATTTTGTAAGTCACCGAATGACAGTCTATGTTGTCATTTAGTTTGGAGGACTTGTTGTCCACGTTAGTGCCTGTGACTGTCAACAAGCTGATTTTCCTCTGTTTTTTTTCTCAGCTTTAGAAAACCTCATCTCATCTCTGGAGAATGAGAGCAAAAGAGGCGGTAAGAGAAAGAAGAAGAGGAGCCCAGACCTGACAGTGACCAAGGACGACAAACTGAGCACCCCACAAAATGTGCCCACACACGTGCAAAGAGGTCAGTAGATAGTGATACATGTCGGGTTTGGCTTTATGTTAAGTGTAAGTACTAATTCAGAGTTAATACCTTGAAATACATTTTAAAAAATTACAATTTCAATTTTTTCCACTGTGTTTTTTCATAGAGCTCCCTAGCAGCATGTCAGGACTAAGTTCAGCGCCTACAATGCATAGGACTAGGACGACTAGGAGGCTTAAAAGGACGACCTGTCCTTACAAGAAGACCGTCTGGCAGCACAGGATAAGGGTCTCTGAAGGTGAATCATCATTTACTGAACACCAGGTTCAGACAGAGGTGGAAGTTGTACTCAGATCTTTCACAGAAATGCCCATCAACAGGGTTTTTGGTATCTTGATCTAAATAGACTTCAGTTCACCTAAATTACAAAGAAAAACAAATCCTCACTTCCCTCTAGTGGTATCTATTTATGCAGATAGTTTGGGATTTTAACCCTCTGAGATTTTTGCATTCACCCCAGTGCAACGGAGGTAAACGGTATTTCATTTTGGTGCTCACAGCATCGACAAATGACATTTGAAAATTTAAAAGCCAACATCTCTTTCCAAAAATAGTGTCCTGGATGGAATAGATGATCCACTGAACACACCATAGTTTCTATTTCTTTGGTAGAAGGTTGTTCCAATACAAAGTGTTCACAGTGAGGCTCGTGGATTGTCCAGAGTAACAAGGACCCTGTGTTTGGAAATAGATGTTGCAGTTAATTGCTTCAATGCTGTGAGCACCACAAACCAAATGTCAATCCCCTCCATTGTGTTAGGATGGAGACAGATAGAGTATATCTTCATGGATAGATACTACCAGAGGACAGTGAGAAATATTAATTTGAATTGGAGGGCATATTTTATTTTACTTTGGACAGAGCCAGGCTAACTGTTTCCCCCAGCCTCAAGAGTCTTTATGCTAAGTTAGGCTATGTTAGAGTAGCCACAGCTCAACTCCAGCTTCAGAATCAGATATAGTTTATTGATCCCCGGGAGACGTTGGGGCGTTATAGTTGCTCTTGTATGAACATAAGTAATGTGAGAAAATAGAAATAAAGGAGTATGTAACGTGAAAATTATGTACATAATGCTACAATATAAACAAATATATATGTAAAGAAATATAAGTAATAAGATTAAGAAAATGAGATGGATAGATAGATAGATAGATAGATGATAGATAGATAGATGTTATAATACACTATAAATATGCCAGACTACTACAACTAGCTTAGAAAATATAAAATATGAACATAGAATAACAATATCATACTATATACAATAGCAAAGTGTGAAAAGAAATGACAAGCTATTCCTTTAACTGAGAGGCAGCAGAGCAGAAAAGACTCAAATGTGTCATTTTGGAAGTCACCGAATGGTCTGTGTTGTCATTTAGTTTGGAGGACTTATTGTCCACGTTAGGTCCTGTGACTGTCAACAAGCTGATGTTCCTCTGTTTTTATTTCTCATCTGTTGAAAACCTCATCTCATCTGCAGAGGATGAGAGCAAGAGAGGTGGTGAGAGAAAGAAGAAGAGGAGCCCAGACCTGACAGAGACCGAGGATGACAAACTGTACACCACACACAATTTGCCCACATGTGTGCAAAGAGGTCAGTAGATAGTGATACATGTCGGGTTTGGCTTTATGTTAAGTGTAAAATTCATATTAGAGCTTAAGCAGTGGCTAATTAAAGTGTTCAGGGGCCCTGGGCTACTACAAACTCATTGAGACAGCCTTTAATCTAAATCTTGACATATCTCGTCAATTTAGGGGTTTTCTTTAGTAGATCCTGGTCACGGTGTTCTTTCAGAGGTTGCGCTGTTCGTTTTTGTGGCTCCGTGATCAGATATTTTCTTTTTGACATTTTGCCACTATTCCGTCCAGTAGTGACATATTATTTTAAAACCAAATTGACTTCATGAACCTGGTCACATCGTCGGGCCAGGCTCATAAGGTCAGCTGATTGGGTAGATGTGTCCCTCTTCATTTTTTTAATGTTTCTTGTGGGCCAATAAGGGTAAAGTTGTTTTGTTTTTTTTCTCTGAAGTACATTTAAATAATTAAAGATAATCTTGTCAATCTGGGGCCCCTGTAAATAGCAGCCTAGGCCAGTCTGTGCATGAATCCACCCCAGAGCTTCAGAAACATGTAGTCAGTGTTCCTCACAACTCTATTAAAACTAAACGTTGTTTGTCTTTTTAGCTGCATTCGAGGCCAAATATCAACTGCAGGAGAAGCTCGGCGAAGGAGGGTGTGGATCTGTGTTTGCTGGCTATCGCAAAGCAGATCATTTGCCTGTAAGTATTACACACACATTTTTGCACACACACACAGTATGGACAGGAAGTGCTAACAAAGTTTGTGTCTCGTAGGTTGCCATCAAATACATCCCGAGCGACAATCAGTGCATCAAACACGTGGTGAGTTAAGATGTGCTGTATTCAACACGGCACTCTCTCATTGGATGTATTCTGGATGAATCCTGCTTCTCTGTGGAGCTTCTCTTCCTCATCCTCCTCTTTGTTGTGATGTTTCAGGACGAGCATGGGAATACGCTCTCTGGGGAGGTCGCCATCATGTTGAAACTGGCGGCTGATACAAGTGGCTCGGCGGCTTCCTCGGCACCTGTGTCCCTGCTGGACTGGTACGATCTGGAACAGGAGCTGATCCTGGTGCTGGAGAGACCAGACCCCTGCATGGACATGTTCACGTACATCTGGTCAAAGGGAGGATCCTTAAAAGAGGAAGAGGCTAAGGTAAGCTGCTGGAGGATCCTGTGTGTGTTTTAAACTTTGTACAGGAACTGGAGGGCTTATTTTGACCGTCATTTCTATTCATTATTGTACATTGGACTCACCAAAGTAATTACACTTCCACGTTGGTGTGGAACAGCAATGAAGAAATGTCAAAGCACCCTCTTCTCCGATCCCTCATCTCTCTGTTTTTGTTTCTCAGATCATCCTGAAACAGCTGGTTGATGCATTAATTGAGCTTGAGGATAAGAGGATCTTTCACCGGGACATCAAGGCGGAAAATATCTTGATCGAGACCGGCTCGGAAGTCCCGCGAGTTCGCCTCATTGACTTTGGACTGAGCTGCTTTGTGAAGAGAGGAGCCAGTTACTGCGACTTCTACGGTAAGATGTCTAGTTTCTACTCCTGCTCTTCACTAATTTACCCATCCGTGACATTTACGTTTAAAGAAAGCTCCTCCTCCTCCTCAGCGTCTTATCATTATGTCTGTATATTCTAGGTACCCCTAATCTCACCCCTCCGGAGTGGTACAATAGTCAAAGCTACAGCGCCGGCCCCACCACAGCGTGGCAGGTTGGAGTGGTCGTGTTTCAAACGTTCTACAGGAACGCATTTTTTGAGACCACTGAGTTCCTCCAGAATGGCTTGATGTTCAACAAGAGGATGTCGGAAGGTAACAAAAACATAAACAAACATGTCAACAGACACTAATCTGTTCATTTTAGTTCACATTGTGATGGATCTCTGTAGCTGTCACCTTCATCTTTCTTCTCCTTCTTTCTCTCCAGATTGCAAGGATTTCTTGCAAAGCTGTCTGACTGAAGACCCCGAACAGCGCCTGACCCTGGAGCAGCTCAAGCATCACCCATGGCTCAGATAAACCAACCCAGAACACACACACATCCCCACCATACAATACTCAAGTTTTCCAAGTATTACTGTTGCTCTATATTTGACAGGAAGAACGTGAGGAACTGGGGCGAGGTCACCGGCCTGTGATAGGCTGGCGCTACAGGGCCGACCCATCACAGCATGGCAGATGGGAGTGGTCCTGTTTGAACGATGATGGCCTGGCGACCCGGTCACCAGCGTGTGTGCCCCGCCAGATGGGAGTGGTCGTGTTCCAAACGCTCCACAGGGACGCATTTTTTGACACCATTGCGTTCCTCGAGAACGGCGTGACGTTCAACAAGAGGCTGTCCAAAAGTAACAAAAACATACACAAACATGTCAACAGACACTAATCTGTTCATTATAGTTCACATTCTGATGGATCTCTGTAGTCGTCACCTTCATCTTTCTTCTCCTTCTTTCTCTCCAGATTGCAAGGATTTCTTGCAAATGTGTTTGATTGGAGACCCCAAACAGCTCCTGACCCTGGAGCAGCTCAAGCATCACCCATGGCTCAGATAAACCAACCTGAAAACACACACGTCTCCGCCGCCATACAATACTCAAGTCTTCCAAGTACTAATGCTGCGCTCTCTTTGACAGGAAGACTGTGAGGAACCGGGGCGGCCAGCCTGTGATAGGCTGGCGAGGTCACCGGCCTGTGATAGGCTGGCGAGGTCACCGGCCTGTGATAGGCTGGCGCTACAGGGCCGGCCCTATGTGGTCCTGTTTGAACTACAATGGCCTGGCAACCTGGTCACCAACCTGTGATGGCCTGGCGACCCTGGACAGGTCACCAGCGTGTGATACCCTGTGATAGGATAAGCGGTTACAGACGATGGATGGTTATTATTCATCGTTTGCCCTTTTTTTTTGGCAGATCCTGTAACACCCCCAGCCGTTCGAGGAGAGGGGATCTCTCTTTGAATTGTCTTTCCCAAGGTTTCTTCCCATTTTCCATCTGGCCTCAGGATTTTGGAGGAGTTTTTCCTCGTCTTCTTAGAGAGCTTGGGCTGGGCAGGTTCTGCTCATATTCCAATTAGCCATTATTTAATGTGATATTTAATACTGAGCCATGAGAATAAACTTTAATTAAATTTAAACCCAATTCATTCATCTTTTCTTTAGACCACAGACAATCAACATACTGTTTTCTTCTAACTGCATTTTGAGTTAAATAAATATATGTCAAAAAAGTCAAAATGTAGTATGTCATGAAAAAACTCATAAAAAAGTCATAGTATGTAGTATCATAGTATGTCATAACAAATGTCATGAAAAAGTCATAGTATAGTATAACATAAAAGGTCATGGACAGACTGGTTATGCCTGGATACAGGAGTCCAATAGATTACATTTATGGTCAGAGACGAGGTCTATCAATGAGAGGGAGTTTATATTTAGGCCCAGAGTAAATACGAGGTCAAGGGTGTATCCTCCTCACAATGGCTACAGAAGCAGGGGTTCTTGGGATATGTTTGTCTTCTCTGGATTTGCGGCCTCAGCAATGCTTTGCCCAGCTCCTCGAGAAAGAGCCGTCTCCTCTGGAGCTTCCTTTTGTTCCAATCTGGGTTAAACGTCATCCAGATGACAAAAGCGTTGTACGCATAGATGTCCAAGATGTTGAAAAATATCACAAGTGGGCATAGGGTTCTCCTTTTACAGCTGTAGCCAGTCACCAGCTTGTCCATGTTGTCGACCCCTCCTTTTGTGGCATTATAATCCATGATGATTTCTGTTTTTTGATGCTCCTGGCCACAGATTCTCCCATCCCTACGCAGTGTACTCATGAGTACCACATTTCTGCCTTTCTTTGGCACGTAGGATACCAGGGATGTGTCGGCCGTGAACACAAACTTGGAAGAGTTGACGGGCCTGTTCTTTGTAGTCAACGACTGAGGGGGGAGCTCTGGCTTGTTTTTCCGTACCGTTCCCATCATTGTCATCTTCTTCTTTAGGAGCTCCTGTCCCAGTTTGAAGTAAATCCACTGAGGGGGACTCCACACAGGGACTCCACTGAGTCCCTGTGTCATGTCCAGGATAACTCTCATTCCTTGGTTCTTCTCAGGGGCTCCTCCATCTGGCTTCCCTGTATACTCTTGCAAGTTCCGTGCATATGATGAAGCAGCATCACAGGCAGCCCAAATCTTGATTCCGTATTTTGTGGGTTTAGATGGTATGTACCGTCTGGAGGGGCAGCGGCCCCTAAGTGGCATCAGCTGCTCATCAACAGTGACATTAGCTCCAGGATTGTAGAACAGGGGGAGGCGGTGTACCCACTTGTCCCACACTGTCCTGATGGCAGCTAGCTTGTCTCTCTGCTGCCGAGCTGGTCCGTCATCTCAGTTATCAAAGCGGATAATCCTGGAAATAATGTGGAAGTTTTCCAGAGACATTGTAGCACGGAAAAGTTCTCTGCCAGTTTCTAGATCCCACAGGGATTCTGTGGACTCCCCTTTGGATCTGAAAACTCCAGCAAGGATAAGAACCCCAAAGTATGCATGTAAATGGGTTGGGTCCATCTCCTTCCACCTCTCTCCAAAAACACGCCTTCCCTCCAAATTAATGCAATCCAGAATGATTTTCTGGATGGCATCTGGTATGAAAAGTTCAAAGGAAGACTTGATGTCCTGCACACGAGTAAACGCCATGTGTGTTGGCCCTGGTTGCATCCTCATAACATTGGCAGCCATGTGGGGTGGCTCATTCCTTGGGCAAGAAGACCATTCAGTTTCACCATTTATTGACATCCATATTTCTCCACTTGCTGGCTGCTAAGGGCTGGTCCTGTGGCTGGCTGCTGACGGGCTCGTTTTGGAGCTGCCTGATGGTCAGTCTCATCCTCTTCTTTATACTCATGGTACGTGTCCACAGGGGCATTTCTTATCGCGAGGGGACGTGATGCTTCCCAACATTGGGCGCTTGGTGGGCGCTTGGTGGGCGTTCCAGTAGGCGGTGACGATAGATGATTGAAAGATGATTGAACAATACTGGGTGGTGACGTTTTACCTGCTTTATTTCAAGTTTTGGAGGGATAGCGGATCATAGCCCACTGTCATTTGCCATGAACAGAAGAAGGAAACGGATCTTCGCAATTGCCCTGCTGTATTTGCGGTACAAGAGGTACCAACTCCGCCGCCGCCGGAGATTCTGGGTCCACCCTATCCTCCAGGCCTGCAAACAGCACGGTGAATACCACCGTTTGGTCGCAGAACTTCGCCTGGATGAGGTGATGTTCCAGCAGTACTTTAGACTGACCAGAGACCAGTTTGATGAGGTGCTTGGGAAAATTGGAGCCAGAATCTCTCGGATGGACACCAGCTACCGGGAGGCTATCGGTCCACCTCAGCGCCTCGCTATTTGCCTACGGTAAACTGCATTGATTTTTGTCCATGCATCTATTGTTGTTTAAATAACATGTTGGCACAAAGTTCCATGGTCCTAATGCCATAATAGCGGTGAAATTACATTATCAAGATGTATAAAGTAAATTATAGGCATAGTGTTGTACCTAGCTTTATTTTGTGCAGTATTACTTTTGTTATTAAATCCTTATACTTTGGAATAATGTAGTTGGGCCCATTAAGTGTCCTGTAGGCACTACATAACTAGGTAATATTTCAACTCAACATTAGTTAGGACAAATAATGTCAACAGAAAGTTGTTGTACTAAACCCCATGAGCCTTCCTGTAGTCGTTAGCCATTGTGTTTGTTTGAATTACTGTAATACTGTGTATGCCACACAGTTACATATTGCAGTTAACACAAGGCTAATGTCTTCATATATGTATTTACAGATATCTTGCTACAAGTGACTCATTCCACACGATAGCCTTAAATTATCGTGTGGGGGTCTGCACAGTGAGCAGGATCATGAGGGATGTGGCAGCAGCTATCTGGGATTCCATGGTGATTGAGGTGATGCCTACTCCAACCATGGAGGACTGGAGGACCATAGCGGAGGAGTTCCGTCATCGCTGGAACTTCCCCAACTGTGTTGGCTCCATAGATGGCAAGCATGTTGTCATCAAGGCCCCCTCTAACTCCGGCTCACTGTACTACAACTACAAGGGGACATTTTTTATTGTCCTCTTGGCAGTTTAGATGCGCAGTACCGTTTCCGGGTGGTTGACATCGGCGGGTATGGGAGAACCAGCGACAGTGGGTCTCTCCACAACTCCACTTTTGGAGAGGGGCTCCGAGATGGCACTCTGGACCTCCCACAAGATTCTGTGGTTCCAGGAGCAGAGCACAGAGGCTCACTGCCACAAGTCTTTGTGGGAGATGAGGCCTTTCCCCTCCGCAGGAACCTGATGCGGCCATTCCCAGGCTCCAACATCAGCAGGGAGCAGAGGGTCTTCAATTACCGCCTCAGCCATGCTAGGTTGGTGGTTGAGGATGCTTTTGGCATCCTCTCATCCCAGTGGCGTATGTACCGGCGTGTAATTGGAGTCGGCTCAGTGACTGCAGAGCTGTGAGTGAAGGCCACCTGTGTCCTTCACAACTTCGTCTCACAGGCATGAGGGAGGCAGGACCACATCTCCACATGCCAGAAAACACTGCTGCTTCTTCTGCTGCTGTTCTCCAGGATGTTGCCAGGATGGGGTCGACCAACACCACAAGGGAAGCCATTCGTGTGAGACAGAGCTTCACCTCACACTTTTGCCAAGAGGGTGCTGTTCCATGGCAAGAAAACGTGTAGAGCACTACACAACCAAAAGGCTCTTTTAAGAGCCACATATATAATGCATAAAGAGCAATGTTTCATAAGCACAACTATACTGTCTGCACAAGCACAACTATACCGTCTCAACTATAGACAGTATAGTTGTGTTTGTGCAGACA
>CAKAOH010020055.1:105997-118497 GCA_916701665.1 Sebastiscus tertius | reverse complement strand
GCCTATATTTATTTATTTTTTCTCTATAAATTCACTTAAAACTATTATCTGTTTTGTTATGTACATTTTGCACTCAAGTTCTTAAAATGAGAAAATATTCAGTGCTTTTCATTTGTCAAGTATTTAATTCACACAGGAGTATACAAAAATAGGCTTTACCATGTGGTTATTTAATATAGACTATTTATTTATTGAATTACCAGAAAACATGCTATATTGTGATATATATCGTTATTGAGATATGAAATGACCTACATTGTGATAAAAGATTTTGGCCATATCTGCACTGCCTGATAACATGAGACATGTGATTCGGCCTTGTGTTGTCTATCTGTAGATGACATGTTGTATCGCATCTTTGGAGGTTTACTCCAACCTTGTCTCATTCTCAAAACCTTTGGAGTCATTTCAAACCCTCCTACTCTGCTTCGTTGTTGTTTCTGGCTGGCCTTCACTGGTTCAGATTTGGCAGACATGCTCTCTTCAGAAAATGTCTATTCCATGTCATTTGGGGAAAGCTAAACTCTTTGACAGTGCTTCCCTGTTCAGCTGGTGTTACACTAAAATCTGTGACCACCAAAATCTGCGACCACAGAGAGCCAGCAATCAGGGCTGCACGATTATGGTCAAAATGATAATCACGATTATTTTTGATCAATATTGAGATCACGATTAATGATCACAATTATTCATTGATTTTAGGGACAAAATATTTGTATTTCACTTTCACATTTAAATAAACATAGCACGTCTTAAAATTGTACCAAAACGTTATACCCAAAATTAAATCAACATGGCACTGCTTTCAATTCCACAGCTGTGCTACATTTCTGCTAGTTAACAAATATTTGCATCAAAATAAGACGGCATGACCGCTCCCCAAAAGTGAAGCCAAAACATCCCGATCGCCCCCCACTGGCTGTTAGTTTAGGAAGTGCTTGATTTGACACGCAGCGGCGTTTTCTATGAGCGGAGCACACATTTGTAACGTCTGTTGCAGGCGATCGTGTTCATTTAATTGTGGGAAGCCAAAATTGTGATCGTGATTTAATATTCGATTAATTGTGCAGCCCTACCAGCAACACATGAGGTCACCATTTCTGATGGCTGTCGTCAGAAAATGTGACCCCACTGTACCTGTATAATAAATAGGGTAAATATGTGTCAGAAAACCCATAAAAATATATTATTGAAAAACATCAATGTATTTTGATATTTATAATTTAAAGATATATTCACAAAAACTCTAAAATAAAAGTAAAAGATAGGTACAGTGAGGTCAAATTTTCTTATGAGGGTGATTTCGGTGGTCACAGATTTTTAGTGTAACACAGGTTTTCATCACTTTGTGTGTGAGTGCCCATGTTGAGGCCGTTGAGTTCACCCTTGTAAACAGCTGGTGTCCAGTTCTCCCGTTTGCGGACAGTCGCTGTCTTCCCTGTGATCACCCACAGGGTTAAAACAAAGGATGTCACTGTCAAGGTTCAAGATTAGGTGAAGAGAGCTGCTCTGAGTCGTCATTTCTGCTGGCAGCTGTGTCAGAGGGGTAAAGTGGGGAGAGTAGAAGCAGCAGCAGACAGATAGAAAACCCTCAGTGATGGGATAAATGTGTTTTACTGTGATAAACCAATGCTCAGTTGACAGTAGCCCATGTTCAAGAGGTTTAGTCTTGGCTGTGTGTGATTATTTACTGTTGCTTTTTATTCAAAGGGAAATATTCCCGGGTGGATGGTACCCAGACAGACCCCCGGTCGAGAAATACTGTACTCTGATTGGCTGCCAGAGCTCTGTGTGTGTGCGTGTGTGGTAGAGAGAGATGGACTCAAATTTGGCAGCAGCTGTGGGGTGGAAAACAAGGTCAGGATCGAACAATTTGGCAGCCTGCCAGTGTCCAGTATGTGTGTGTTAGGCCCTGCTTGCATTTCTCTGTGTGTGTGCGTGTGTGTGCGTGAAAGAGCTTAAGTACAGCTGCAGAAAATTGTTTGGTTGTTATTCAAAAACTCAGTATTGCGGTCTGGCCTCTAAATCATACCCTACGAACACTTTTGTCAGACTGCAGACCCACTGACCCAGCTTCATAATAATCAATTCTCCTTCAGTGGTAAAGGCAGTATATAATTTGTGAGAGGTCACAAACAAGACGGTAGTTACTAGGGGTGTAAATCCAAAGTTTCATCACGCTACAATATTATATACCAGTAGATTCTCTGGACAACGATAAGATATTTGCCGATATCACAAAGTCTGCCACCTATACGATTTCAATTCAGGGGCCTGCGATTGATATGAGACAATATCATATGGCCATTTAACACAGTTAGTTACATTAAATCAACTCACAAAAAACAACTAAAATATGATTTGTCAATTTTATTCCTGGGCTATTCCAGATATTTAAATGAAAAACTATTCTTTTTAATAAAAAGAATAAAAATAGACCTGCTGTTGTTCACTATAAAGTGCCACAATTCTCGTGTTTAAGCACTGTTTGAATGTTTCGGAGAGAGGTGCGCTTGGACGGAACTAGTGAAACCGATGTGCTATGGGAATTACAAAATAAAGGAGCATCTTAAAGATGATATGTATCGCTATTTTTACTTTGCATCGATGATATTGGATCGTTGATCATTGAATTAATACATCAATCCATATCGATGTATCGCTACACCCCTTGTAGTTACAGAAGAAAAGTTATCCGTCCATTCAGTTAAAGCTTTTAGTAACCGTAGCCTATATATGCAGTGATTTTATTTTTATTTTTTTTTATTTGAAAGGTAGTGTAAGCTTGTTCTGCTGAGTCTTCCGGGAGAGGTGGTTGTTGTGGAATGAGATATTGGAGCACAGCAGGAAAACACACTTTTATGTCCAGACGCCACAGATACTGGTTGGATATATCACATTTCAGGCTATTCTGGTACTTTACCCGTGAAAGTAGGCAGTATGGCAGACAACGGGACAAAAAAAGGTGACATAATTTACCTTGTAGCAAGTTCTGTCTTTGCATTGTGAACTACAGACTTATCTAATGTCTGTCTTTTCATTTGTCTTGACTTTCTGTCCATCTGTCATTCAGGATATGTCGGACACAATGTCATACATTTGACTATTGCTTTTTTGCTTTCTATGAATTTACACAATCATCCCTTTACAGCATTATGCTGCAGTTATATCACAGGGGTGAAGACGTTTGGTCAAAACAAAGTGAGATGGTATGTTTGTTACTGATGGGAATTGACTGCTGGACGTGGAGGAGACATTATTGTTACTTGTATAAAATATTGTAGATTGCAAGCATGCATTGCACATGCTTGTATAAACAAGGTGCCGATTTATTTAGTGAAATACTGAATGTGACCGTGTTATGGTAGGATAATAAAAACTAAAAATGAAGTAAATCAATTTAGGGCTGCAGCTGCCGATTATTTTCCTTATTAATTAATCTGTAGTAGAGCTGCAACAATTAAATCGATTAGTTGTCAACTATTAAATTAATCACCAACTATTTTGATCATCAATTAATCGGATTGAGTCATTTTTAACAAAAAACGTCAACATTTTTTGATTTCAGCTTCTTAAATGTGACTATTTTCTGGTTTCTTTACTCCTCTATGACAGTAAACTGAAGACCTTTGAGTTGTGGCAAAACAAGACATTTGAGGACGTCATCTTGGGCTTTGGGAAACTCTGATCCACATTTTTCAGCATTTTCTGACATTTTATAGACCAAACAACTAATCGATTAATCGAGAAAATAAATTGCAGCCCTTAATCTGCAGATTATTTTCTTAATTAATCGTTTTGTCTACAAAATGTGAGAAAAAAAAGTGGAAAATCCTTGATATCATTTTCCACAGTGCATGGTGACATCTTTTGTTTTGTGCGACCAAGGGTCCAAAACCCAAATATATTCAGTCTATTAAAGAAAAGCATCAAATCCTCACATTTGAGAATTTGTAAATTACATGAAATCAAATGTTTGATATTTTTTGCTTATAAATGACTTAAAAACAGATATTCAATTATCAAAATAGTTTCTGATTAACTTGTCAATCGACAGTCGATTAATCAACTAGGCTAATTGGTGTAGCGCTGTGGACTTTTTGACAGGGCAGCAACGTAAGAACTCAGATTTTCAGATTGCTTTCTGTTCTATGTCAACTAATGCCTCCAAATCAAACTTTCAACAAGTGGTGCTATAAATTCACAACTGAAGCTGTGAAATTGTCACATAGTCTAAAAATAACAGAGTTACTGAGTTTACAATTAGCTTTTTTTTCTCATAACATGTTTTTAAAGAGAAGAAACTGGAACTCTAAGACTCATTAAATTAGGACAGAAATGAATCACTCTTGTTAACGGTCTGGAAAAGGGAGAGGCAAGGTACGCAAATATCTGTGTAAAAAAACCCTCTACAACCCAATAAAGACCATGAGGTTGGAATATGTGGGGGCTGTTTTTAACTTTCAGTTGTATAAACACATTCTTTCCACATGTTGCCCCAACAAGAAGCGTCCAAATCCTTGATTGTAAACAGCACGTGCTCAAACTGTTTTTCTGTGTGATACATCTTCATTAAGCATCATGCAAGCTCAGTTTGAGGAGTTTGATGCTTAACACTTTAGCTAACCAGTTTCCTGTGGGAAATACCCGCAGCACATGTCACATTACAGTTGCTCAATGTTTGACAATTTTACAGTGTGGTTTCTGTCTATGACTCTCAAATACTCTTCATGTACAGCATAATCATTCCCATTGACTATAATGCATTGTTTAATCATCCATCTGATTTCACCACTGATGTGGAGTTTGTGGCAGCTTTTTATAATATGCACAATGATAACTTGTTGACACACAGAAATGTAACACACAATACTTTAGTCTATGAAATATGAAATTGCTCATCAGTTTCCCAGAGCCAACTTGCTTGTGTTATCCAACCAACAGACCAAAGAGGCATATACATTTAGACATTTACCATGTTTTCTCTTGAAAAATGCTGGTGGTCCTGATTAGGGCTGAAACTAACGATTATTTCTTGATTAATCGATTAGTTGTTTGGTCTCTAAAATGTCACAATATGGGGAAAAATGCCGATCAGTGTTTCCCAAAGCCCAAGATGACGTCCTCAAATGTCTTGTTTTGTCCACAACTCAAAGATATTCAGTTTACTGTCATAGAAGACTAAAAAAAACAGAAAATGTTCACATTTAAGAACCAGGATTCAGAGAATTTTTACTTTTTTCTTAAAATACTCAATCGGATTAATCGATGATCAAAATAGTTGGTGATTAATTTAGTAGTTGACAACTAATCGATTAATCGTAGCAGCTTTTGTCCTGATGGTCTTAATGAATTACAAAATCACAACATATAACACTAACTTTTAAAAGTGGTATCAGCTTTTGGTTGCCGAAACTGAAAATATCATTTTTAGTTATCTTATATTTTGAGTAATTCAAATATTATGCAGTTATACATCAGGTTAATAATGAAAATGTGACATAAAAGAATACAAGTTTTATTATAGTAACTGAATTTTTTTTTTTTGTAGTTTGTGTTTTATCTGATACTTAACAGAATTTGAATCTTATGTGTTATCAGTTAACGGGTCCACCATCAATTCCTTGTATACCAAATACCAGTAGTGTAGCTGTTGTCATGTTCTTCACACATCCCTCAAAAATGAATCCAGCAACTCACTGGTTGCTTGTTCATCTGTTCTCTCCCTTTCAAATCTTGGTTTTCTGCCCAATTTGAGAGAAATGTTAAATTGTATTTGTTTAACAGAGCTGGTGTGATGCTGTCTAACGATAGCACAGCAGGCTGATAGGGAATCTGACAGCTAACAGCAAACATCCCAAAAACAATATAATGTCATCAACAACAAAAAAACATGTTGTTTACTGAGTTAGCTTCTCAAACACAGAGTCCAGGAGGCTAGCTAGCAACATTTACCTCCTGCATGTCTGATCTGTCCTGTCGCTCGTCAGTCGCACCAAATCAGTTCCGCTTTGCAGTATAATTTTAAATCCGTTATAATTTTCAGAGTTACCTGGACACTTTGCCTCCTAAGATTTCACAGATTTCCTTTTTGTTTTTCATTCAGATGGTTCATCCTTTTTCTTTGTCAGTTGAATCAATTTGCAGATTCGTTTGTGATGTTGACGGGTTAATCTAACTTTTCACCCCACAGTCAAACAACTTTATTTTACTTTGTGAATTATTACAACATGCATAAAATGGTTATTTTCAGTCAAAAGTAAGGTAGATAATGGCTTGGTAGATGATCACTTTTGAGTCCTGTAAACTGTGACGTAAATTGTTGAGGAAACTAGAGAAAAGAGACAAAGACATGAGGCTGGAGGAAAGTATTGTTTTGATTCGTGGCGCTATTTCTGAGGCTGTGACTGAGGCGCTATGTCTCGGGCAATTTTTTACATTGTAGTCTTCTAATTTATTGATCACAAAACATCAGAGTCTGTTGAGCAAGCTTACTTTCCTCTGTTATACTCAAATCTCCTGGGGAGTTCTCAACTTCTAGCCTTGCTGCTGTAACTAATGCACTCCTGTATTAAATGATTTAGCTATTTTATTAACCCCACTATAAAATATCAAATCATACTCTTTTTTTTTTTTGTATCATTGCACGCCCAGTACACCCATGCTACATTTTGTATATTTATGAACTATGAGTCAGGCTTTAGTTAGTCTGACGTAAGTAAGATAAAGGAGTTAAAATGAAGTCATATTCCTGGGTGGACACATTTCTGCCTTTTTAATATCTTTAATGGACAAAAGTAGTGGCAAGGTGGAACAGGTCAGTTTAGTAGCGTTGCCAAAGAGCAACGTAAAGTGCAACGTGGCTGATCTGACCATGAGCAGTGCACTAAATTGAAAGTCAAAGCACATTTTGCGTCACGTGAATGTCGTAAACATGAATTGGGTGTAATGCTTGACAGACTAGTGGCCGTGGTAATGAAATGTGGAGCACAAGGGTAGCAGCTCGCAGTGAAAAGTCAGCCTGCTCTCTGAATGCAGCAATTTCATCCCTGATTCAGCTTGTAGAAAGCCATTACTGTGTGCCGTGAATACCTCGCTGAATATTTCAGAAGTCTCTATTGCAGACTTCGTTCCAAGCTTTGAAGTATTAAATAGATTTGCCTTGGGTTTCAAATAGTTAACAATGTGCCTTTTCTTGCTTTTTTCTTTGGTTGAGGTTCAGCAATGCTTTAAGGTTTTAGGTTTTTAGTCAATCTTTCTCTGTCGTTCTCTGTCGCACCTTCTTTCTTGCTCTCCTCTAATTTATTACACATTTTCTCTTTCCTCAGGCAGTGAAGAGCTAAAGAGAATGGCTCACTCTAAAGCTCGAGTCACAGATGGGAAGGTGACCTACCCCCCGGGGGTCAAGGAGATCTCTGACAAAATCTCCAAAGAGGAAATGGTCCGCAGGCTCAAGGTCAGTGTCTGCTGCAGCCGCGTCTCCCTTTGTTTACTGTTGTCGCACAGATCAGGTGGAATTGTCTGGCTCCTCAATATAATATTGTCACATTATTGAAGGCATAATGCTATCTTTTTTTTTTTTTAACAACAGACATGATGTTTTTAAGTGTTAGTTTACACAATTAGTTGTAATAAATATATATGTTTTATGCTAAGATTTTGAAAGTTTTACATTTTGTAACCTATGTGTAATTCGTCAGAATTGATCTATTAATTATTACTGATGCATTCTTGAAATATTTATTTATTTGGAGTTTGATTGATTCATGGTGTAACTGAACAAATGAATGTTACAGAGGAACTTTATGGATGGGTACCTCATACAAACCCACTTCAAAACACCCAAACTACCCCTTTAGTCAGCGTATTGCCTACAGTAGATGTACTACTGTGGACGGGGCCGGCGGCAAAACGTATTTTAGCCACCAAAAATAAGGCCCACCTAAAAAAAAAAAAAAAAAAAAAGTCAATATTAGTTGAATAGTACGCTATATTTAGAATATTTTCACAGCTTTACCTTGTCGTCAGAAAGCCCTGTCTGATGGGGAACTGAAGCAGTTGTATCCATCTCTGCTCTTGCCAAAGCCACCAGACTCCATTGGAAAAAAAAACAGTAATTTAACCTTGCAGAACACGTGAGTTGCTGGCAGCGGTAGACCAGCAACCACTGTGTTCTGCTATTCAATAATTACTGTTTCTTTCAATGGAGTTTGGTTGCATTGGTGAGAGCATAGATAACAGCTTCAGTTCCCCGTCAGAAACATAGACTGTATAGCTGTCTCACTGCAAGGTAAACTGGCGAAAATATTCTAAATATAGCGTACACTTAAACTGATATAGATTTTTTTAGGTGAGCCTTTCTTTTAGGTGACTAAAATACGTTTTTGCTGCCAGCCCCGTCCACAACAGTACATTGCTTTGGTTCCGGTAACTTCTGTCTGCTTCTCCAAACTGGGGGCCGACACTCATCTACTGTAGATAATACACTGACTATGCATAAGTACCTACATACAACCCCACTTCAAAACACTCAAACTATCCCTTTAAACCTCATTGTCTGAGTTAGTTGAAAACTCACCTAGCTATTTAGTCAACCCAGCCACTAACCTCTGGCTCACTCTCCCCCCACCCCTCTTCCAGATGGTTGTGAAGACCTTCATGGACATGGACCAGGACTCTGAGGAAGAGAAGGAACTGTACCTGAACCTGGCCCTCCACCTGGCCTCAGACTTCTTCCTCAAACACCCAGACAAGGACGTGCGTCTGCTGGTGGCCTGCTGTCTGGCAGACATATTCAGGATTTACGCTCCAGAGGCGCCCTACACCTCCCCAGATAAACTCAAGGTATGGCGCTGAAGATTATGCTCAGACAAATAAAACAAAACACTGCAAAATTACATCACTCCACTCCACCGGGATTACTCACCGTTTTAATTACGTAACCCTGTTGCATCTTCTCTGAAGTATTCACTAAACACTGACAAATTGATTTGTATTTTCATTTGCCAACTTTTTTGGAAGTTGGCCTGAAATGTGTGCAGTATTTGGCTGGTGACTTGACACCACTTACACCTTTTTTTTTATAGAGCTTCTAAACACAAACAGCCTCTTAGACAGGCACAAATCAGCAATCACTAAGTAAGTCATAATGACAACATTGTTGTGTGTGTGGAGCATTCACTGTGTGTGTTTCTTTCTTGTCTCCAGGACATTTTCATGTTCATCACAAGACAGCTCAAAGGACTGGAGGACACTAAAAGTGCTCAGTTCAACAGATACTTCTACCTGCTTGAGGTATGTGATGGTGTGTGTGGATCAGTGGTAGGGTTGGGGTTGGATCGTATTTTATCAAACTTGAATCCAGCATTGAATCTGAATCCTTTCGAATCCCTCGTTGAATGTAATTGGCTTTATGTACTTTATTGATCCCAAATTGGGAAACTCATGTGTTACAGCAGTAGGTTATCCAGGCAATGTACAGGAACAGTAAATACACAGAAACACAGTGGATACCGCTCATAGTGATCAACCGCTTATATGGATCAAAAAGTTTGGGACAGAATCATTCCTATTCAAATAATTTGCTTTTAGTGTTCAATTTGGGTCTTTTCATACACGACATATGGAAAAAAAATGTTTTATCTACATTATTATTAATTTAGTTTTTTACTTTGCTATCTTACTTTGCCTCGCAGACCGTCTGCTTTACAGCTGGATACGCGAGGCTGAAGCTGCGTGCACATTGAAATCATGAAAGTCATCACTGAATGACGAACGAACGCGCACGGGGAAAGGGCCCTCGTCAAGTGGATTTCTAACTTTTTCCAATCCTCAAATGACTCTGCGGCACACATGCAGTCCGGCGCCCGTCTCCCTCCATGTTGCTACTGGGTGAGCGGGCGAGGAGCCCCCCGGCAAAGGGGCGCCGTTCAGCTGCATGCACGCTCGCGCTGCAGAGCCAGTCAAAAACGGCAATACCTCGCCCTCGGTGAGGGAAAAGACAGAAGAAGCGAGCCAGTATATAGCGAAGTGATCCGTTTCGTTACTTTGTGTTCATGTAATAAATATACAAATGTCAATTAGAGGGTTAGACAACAGCAAAAAATTGGTTATTATAATCATCTGCTTATAGTGCTTAATTTGACCCAGAAAGCAGTTTCCACTATATACATATCAACACTAGAGATAAATATCTATAGTATACATAATATAAAGAATATATTAGAATACACTATAAATATACCAGACTACTACAACTAGCTTAGAAAATATAAAATATAAACATAGAATAACAATAACATACTATATACATTAGCAAATGTGCAACTTACAATTTTCTTTTAAAATAAAAATAAAATGAGGTAGTAAACCAATGTGCAAATTCAACATATGCAAGATTATTACAGGACTAAAAAACAGAGTTGAGTGTGGTTGTGACAGAGAGCTGATGGTTCTCTGTTAGACAGAGATGAGGTGTTGTAGAGAGTTATTGCTTTAGGCAGGAAAGATTTCCCGTATCGGTCTTTGTGACAGCGAAGCTGAATCAGCCTTATAGAGAAAGAGCTCCGCAGTGTGTCCAGTAGGTGGTGGAGAGGGTGGTCAGGATTATCCATGATGGATAACCGTTTGTTCAGTGTCCTCCTCTCCACCACAACTTCAAAAGTGTCAGGTTTGCAGCCAATTACAGAGCCAGCCTTCTTAATCAGTTTATTAAGTATTTTAAAAATGTATTGAACATTAATGTGGAAAAAACATATTATTCCAAGCAGAGTATTTTATGTCTGTAGTGGATCCGTGAGGATGAAGCTAAACCATGAAATGTTGAGGATACATTTCCATGGTAACTTATGCCAGACTTATCCTTATACCTCCTTTATGAAACAGACTTTCTTGTTGTAAGTAAGCCTGGCTTAACTGACAATCTTTTATGAAATACCTCTCTGGATGAAGCCACCTGGTTTTGGGTGAGATGCAATTTGTAGCAGGTTACTTTGCCATGTAAACATTTCTCTGCTTTTGCTTTTCACTGTCAACAAACTCACTTGCACTGTTTGATGAATATCATTTATTCTCTTGTATTAGAAGTAATCCACTGTCTATCAGGCAGGAAAGAGAAAAGCTCTTTTTGTACTATTTTTTTGCTGGTGGAATGATATTTAATAGTTCATAAATGGCAACAGGGACAGGATGTTAATGTGAAAAACGTAACCTTTTCAGTTGCTGTGTGGCTTATTGACCTAACGGCTCATTTTGTGCATATAAGCATTGCCATTAGTTGTTTTTTTTTATCTCAGTGAATTTGAATTTCACATAGTATTTGACCTCTGGTCTTCTGAATACATTTGCTAATGTATGTGTGTGTACTCAAGATCATATGTAATCGTATCATATTAAATAAATGATGTTGAGGGCGAGTGTAGAGACATAGAGGAGGAAGCAGTGGTGACAGAGTTACGTGTACTCTCACTCTTGCTTATAGGAAGCATGGTTATCTATATCTGCAATGATCTGGCAGTTTTGTTTTTCTTCTCCTTCAGGCTGCAGCAGACTCTCCGTCTGACCTCCTTAAAATAGATAATAATAAATGTTGTATGCCTTCCAAAAAATCCCTCAGTATTTTTAGGCTCCTTTTTGAAGAATACGTTCCTCTGATGTTCTTCATTAATGGTTCAGTTTGCCTTTCAGTCTAATTGTGCTTTTCAATTTGCTTTCAAAGTGTTTTTCATTTATTTGAGTTTGCCCCTGGTGAAATCAAAGGACAAGTTGAGTCTAATTGGAAGTAAATATGTTTTGATTATAATAAAGATTGTAATTAAACAGCCTGCGATATAAACGGGGCATAATTGGACAATCGGAAGCAATTGTGAGACTCACAGCTTTAATGATGTTAATTGCTTTTCACTTCATGCAACAGCAGTGAAATCCAAATGATTAGCTTCAGTAGCCATGAAGGGGTATATAAGATCAAGTTGTTTAATGGAAACCTCAACTAATCTCAAAACGAAACCAGATAACATTATGCTCTCTGAAAACAGACGGCACAATAAATGCTGACAAACCTGTCACTCGTAGTGATGAACCTACAGAGAATCATCGCCTGAGTGAGCTTCAGCTCATTGTTTAACTGCAACTTTGATTCAATCTGCTCTCATAGCGTCGGTGCAGCTGTTTTCAAGGAAAAGGCTGTAACCCACTGTACACCTGCTCAGCACCAAACAGCTGGCAGACACAGTCAGCGACTGGCTGGTGAACGAAGTGGAACATTTAGCAGCTAAAGACATATTTCCCTCAGGAGTTGGTAGAGACCAAAAACAGAGCTAAAAGATGATGAATGTTGCACTTTCATTCATCAGGTGGCCACAAATATGACTCCAAATTATTGTTAATTTGGATGTGTAAATAAGCAACTGTTTGCTAACAAGTTCACAATATCAACTTAAATGGTGAAGATCTGTCAATGTCGTGTTCACAACTAGTTTCCTTTGCCCCCCCTCCCCCCG
>CAKAOH010020055.1:43288-105962 GCA_916701665.1 Sebastiscus tertius | reverse complement strand
ATTGTAGGGTTGACAATTGGTGCTTTATAAAATATTTACACAATGAGATTTTTGATAAATAATCATCAGTAATGTCGATATAATGACTAAGTGGGTAAAAGCAAATAATAGAACAGCTAGAACAGTCTGCTAAGTTCAGAAAATGACATAACTTTACTGTAATGCAGACTTTAAAACCAGGAAAAGACGCTTATTACACCATATTACAATATCCAAAATTGAATGTCTAGTCTCATATCATAATATTGATATAATACTGATTTATTGCCCAGCCCTACTTCCTAGTTTTAATTTTTTTATGTAAATTGTATTGTCCCTAACATCCTGCCTCCTCTCTTTGTTCAGAACATAGCATGGGTGAAGTCCTACAATATTTGCTTTGAGCTGGAAGACAGCAATGAGATATTCACCCAGCTTTACAGAACGCTCTTCCAGGTCATCAAGTAAGTTTTTATCAAAGCCCACCTCAGTGTGACTGTTAATATTTGTCCATGTTTGTTTTGTGTATGTGTCCAGCTTTTATGTTTCCCTCCTTTCTTTGGCTGCGGCAGTCCTTAATGTTAGAAATGAGCCTTTTAACACCTCAATCTGTCTCCACTGCAACATCATGAAACAGCGCAGGAGCAGTCCAGTTGTTTCTCTTTGATTGCCCTCCTCTCCTCTCCTCTCCTCTCTTTCCTCCTAACCCTGCTCTCAATTTCACTCTGCTCAACACAACCTTGAGGGCTGAATTCTGCAGTGCAGAATTTGGCTCTTTGCCACTGGAACAAAAATTGTGTTTGTGTGTGTGTCAAGGTTGGGCTAGCACAATGCTTTTTTTTTTATAATGTAGGAAGAGCTCAGTTTGAAATATTCTCAGTGAGCTAGAAGGTGTAGGGGAATGCAGCCCTCGTGTTTGTGTGTAAGTGACACTGTCAGTGAATGGGAGGTAATGAGACTAGTAATGCTCGCGGCGTTGAGGACAGCATTCGCAGAGATACAAATCTAGGTAATAAGCGTTACCTCCCGCTGTAATGCAGATCATTATGAGCAAGTACACCCACCCTCTGTGTGATCGGCGCATCGCAGTTTGTTTATGTGAGGACAGTTTGTTTTCAAGCCGAGAGATTTCAGCAAGTGAACACGAAGCCTGCAAAATGCCTGCACTGATATCTGACATTTTGATTGAATCCAGTCAATTTTAAGCTGCTGCCTCAACAGGAACCAGTGTGGAATATCATATTTGAAGTCATGCAGTGATGCTTCCTTGACTTTTGACCCTCTCTTGCCTTGTTTCCCTAGCAACGGTCACAACCAGAAGGTGCACATGCATATGGTGGACCTGATGAGCTCCATCATCTGCGAGGGAGACACTGTTTCGCAGGAGCTGTTGGACACCGTGTTGGTCAACCTGGTGCCAGCACACAAGGTATGTGCACAACGTATAGATGCACATGCAAACAACGGGCACGATTACACAAAAAGCTACATGCATTCATGTACACACACACACACACACACACACACACACACACACACACATAATCATACCATGAATGTCGATACAAGTAGAGACGGCTCAGTAAGTGACAGTCTGAAGTGAGTTGCCAGTATATCATTTTCCATACCCTGTAATTCAATGAGACCCCTGCAGGTGAGAAGAGGTAAAGCAGCTTAAGAGTTTGTGCACAGACATCTGTGGACATCTGTGCTGGGTACAAGCATCCTAATGGGATTCTGCTCAGTGAAAAACAAGAAATGATGGACTACACCCTTATTTTGCACATGTATTTTTTTCTTATCTGTCTGAACATGTTTTCTGAGCTGCTGTTTTATTCACCAATTTGTTTTTCTGTCTGTCTAGAATTTGAATAAACAAGCGTATGACCTGGCCAAAGCTCTGCTGAAGAGGACTGCTCAGGCTATTGAGCCTTACATCACCAATGTAAGATTAAACCTTTGACACACTCATGTTTTTTTACACTTTTATATTGATGGCTGGATGTGCTTTTAACACTGGACACCTTGCATTTATGTACATCCTGTAATAGTCATACAATTCGTCAGAGAAGAGCTACACCGAATAGTTCAAAGCTTCGAAGCTTCATTCATAACGTCATTCTAAATCAACAATCGAGTGCTGCACAGCTTTTTTTTCTTTTGTTTTTTACGTGTCTATTCATACTGTTTACACCTGGTATTTCTGCAGGGTTGCAGATAAAGATCAGGAAACACTAATACTATTAGTATTATTATACTATTTGTCGAATAAGATTACAGTGGTAGATGCATAGTAGTGATGGGGCTGGTTCGGGTAAGCTTACTAGAAAATGACATGTTCAGAGTAAGTTATTAATACCTTACAGAAACATTGTGTGCAATAGTCCAACCTCCACCTTCTCCCCTCTCTCTGTAACTCTCTCTCTCAAACGCACACACACAGCTAGTGCTGCGGCACTCAGTCCTCAGTCCGCACCTACATGTATTTATGTGATGAAACTAACAAGGTATATTCCTTAAAAACACTTTGATTTAATATAAAAAGACTAAGTTATTTAATCCAATTTTTTTTTTTTTTTTGGTGATGACGTCAAAAAATATGATGACAGACAAGTTTCGGTTTTATTTGTCATATGCAGGTTAACACATGACAAATAAATATATATGAAATGAGGGTTGTGTGTAAGTGACAGTATCTCCGACAGTATTGCACAAATGTAATGAGAGAGGAAGGAGATATTGGTTATGAGATAAATAGATAAATAAAAAATATACATTCGACATTCGAAGCTTCATTCAAAAACCTCAATAGAAATTTAAAATGTAAACAAATGATGTTCGGCGCAGCCCTAGCTGAAACACACGTTGGTGAAACACTGCATACTGTAGCTTCAAAGTTCATCTCTCATAGCCTAATGACTAGATCATGATGCTAGCATTGCCAGCGTATTTGAACCAGTGCCAGCCATGCCAGAAATGTCTTGGCACTGCAAGAGGTTGGACATTAAAATCAGCTGTTGAACATAAAACATTTGTTGCATCCAAATATTTGTGCCGAGACTCACATCGTATACACGCAGCTTCAGTGTCGTAAATTCAGGTTTAACTGAGGATACTGGAATATGGTGGAATAGTCCCACAACTGGATGTAAAAAAAAAAAAAAAAAAAAAAAGGAAGATACTGCTTTGGTAAAACACTGAATCCCTAACAGCTCCAGAGATGCTGCTCTATATCTGACCTTCGACCTCACCATAGAGGAGAAGCAAGAAATGAGAAGTTCGCAAAGATCACAATGTGAATAAAATCACCTTGTAGTCTTTGTTGCACAGTCTTACTTTCTCCTGACAGCTAATGTAATCTGAGCGTCTGCCTCTACATCTGTTTCATGCAGAGATGTATGCAGATCCTCAAGAATGCCTTGGAAAAAGGAGCCGTATGTCAGAAAAGTCACAGCTTGAGCTGCAGCACCATGTAGGATCTCTTTGGATGTGTTATCATCAGTAACCATTATTCCTCCCTCTCTGTCCTCTCTGTCCTCTTCATCAGTTCTTCAACCAGGTGCTGATGCTGGGAAAGACCTCGGTCAGCGATCTGTCCGAACACGTCTTTGACCTCATCTTGGAGCTTTACAACATAGACAGCCACCTGCTGCTCTCGGTGCTGCCGCAGCTCGAGTTTAAGCTCAAGGTATCGGAAAACACTCTTTTCAGTTAAACATTGAGGCACCAAACTGTTTGTGGATTTTTAATGTTTATAGCTGTTTGTTGTTTTGCTGAGTGTGCCTAAATAGAGTGTCGTGTATCATGTTGTTGATGTAATTGTTGTTACTGCACTTTATAAGGACATTTGACAGATATATGGCGTTATTATTAGATTTTTTTTGTGAGTTATAGAGATGGAAGTAGCAGCAATGCTTGGGTTAATATTGGTATTATGAGTTTATCCACACAAAACCCGAATTCTCTGACCTATTACCCACAGAACTGCACATTTTCCACTTTCTCTGCAGGTTTGTTGATTCGTATTAGAAAGATCGAGCAGTCAGCATAATGTTGCCTCTGCAGTGTCTCATAAAGGCCTCCCGCTGATGGATAACGCTCATTAACTGTTCAGAGGGAGTGTAGATCACTGCCGTCTCCTCAAAATAATAGCTGCGATAAAATCTCTCCCCCACAGACTACACACTCTCCCTCTGTCTCTCTCTCTCATGCTCGCTCATTCATTCTCACCTTTTCTCACTTTTTCCATCGTTATCTCTCCCTGCTCGTTTTCTCCCCCCCACTGCTATTCTTCTCTCACCTCTCTCCTTCCCACCTCTTGTCTTCCTTTGTCCTTACTTCTCATTGTCTCTGCTGTTTCTTTTCTTCGATGCTCGTTCTAAAACAAGATTGATACGAAAGAAACTGCTGCCTTTGTGTTATGGAAGTGCTAATGTTGCCAATGTAGTCAATGTAAATGAGTTGGCGTGTCTGTCCTTTCGACACAGCCAAACTCTGTGCATCATCTCTCTCTCTCTCTCTGTGTCTCCCTCCTTCACTCTGTCTCTGCAGAGTAATGATAATGATGAGAGACTGCAGGTGGTGAAGCTGCTGGCGAAGATGTTTGGAGCCAAGGACTCTGAGCTGGCCGCACAGAACAAACCCCTCTGGCAGTGTTACCTGGGCAGGTGGGTTACAGCGATGTGGCTATAGCATCCACAGATCCTTAAAGGGGCTAGAAATAGCTAGTTAACAGTTACACTTGTGGCCGTTAAGTCGACAGTCAACGTCCTGTTGTTTGTGCTCGCATTACGTAGACGCGAGCAAGCATTGGTCAAACGGTGAGACGACAGTGATAGCTCTTGGCTAGTAGAAAACAATCATATCCACCTATGCTTTGTATTGTTACATCATTTGTTGTTGACTAAAATTAACACCGTTTGTCAGCTCGGGGTCCGTTTTGATACCCAAAACCAAACAAAGGTCCCTCCATAAATCGAAGGACCGGCCGATGTTGATCCTAGTTCTCTCCCCCCCCCCCAACGTTCACATTCCTGTTTTGCAAGACGGGCTTCACAAGATATAACTTTCTTTTGTGCTTGAGTTGTGGTGGGGGCCGGTTGTTTGTTGGCGTTTCTAACCGAACGTTAGCTATGGGCCCTGTAGAGAGTAAAGGCACTCGTGAGCGAGCATGATGTCGCATCCATTAGATTTTCCTGGGGAAGAAGTTCCTCATTCTTCACATTAAAAAGCAGTCTACAGGCTGATGGAGGAAACCCAGAAAGTCGCGGAAGGTCTCCTTTTTTAGGTTAGGTTACAACCTGTTGACACATTGAAAATAAAAAGCAATTTAAAACCGTTTAAAAATCTTAAAACACCCACATTTGATATTTCATCAGAGGGGGTTACAATGTGTTTTTTGAACATGCAATTATTTCTTATTGTTGATGTTTCACTCTTGGATTCATACAAAACAGGGTTGTTACTATACAATATAGTGTTTGTTATAGTTTCACACCATCATTACAATGACTTGTAACATAACATTGACTGATTTGTCAAACACACACTTCTTGATAGTTTTAGAAATTAGTTTTTTGCTCTACTCGGTCTGAAATTTGAGATCTGTCTCTTGGTTTATGACTTTGTTGCATTACAGTCATACATACATACATACGTTAACGTCGTACATTTTGCTTCCTGAGATACAGTGAGTGCATACAGCAAATACCTGCTGGGTTATTTATGTTTTTACCTCGGGGAGTTACTGATATTAACATGCATTTCTTTACCCAACAGGTTTAATGACATCCACGTGCCTATCAGACTGGAGTGTGTTAAGTTTGCCAGTCATTGTCTCATGAACCACCCAGACCTGGCCAAAGACCTCACAGGTAAATCAGCTGAAATGCATTGACCTCTAAGCAGATACATTGTTTTGGAAACCTGCTCAGTGTGATCATTGTTGAGTTATTTTGCCACTATATAGATGTGATGCCACAGCACAAATGATATGTTACAAGCTCATTGTTCCTTTCAAGTGTGTAATTTATAAGAAATAAGAAGCATTTGCCTGATATTTTTTCTGCGTTAGAGGTGGCAGGTTCTCTCACATCCCCGTCATTTATTCCTGTTTTCTTTCCCAGAATTCTTGAGGGTACGATCACATGACCCAGAGGAGGCCATCCGCCATGATGTCATCGTTTCTATAGTAACTGCTGCCAAGAAAGACTTGTCTCTAGTGAATGATGCACTGCTCAATTTTGTAAAGGAGAGGACTTTGGACAAAAGAGTAAGTGGACATCTTTTGTATACGTTTCATCGACGATATGGCAAGAAACTTTCGTCCGTCAATATCTATATTCATCTCAATACAAAGGAAGTCTCTATTTCTGTTGAGCTTAAATATTCCCTATTAGTAGATTCAAAACCTGAGCAATGACAATTGCATGAGCTGCAAACAGAAAAATCTAGTTATAATTATTTATTTATACAAAAATCTTCAAACTGGTCAGTCTAAATCCTTATGAATTTCTTTTTACCAAATGTCTCTCGCACTAACGTCATGCAGATCAGGATAGCGGAACCAACAGCTCTCATATTCTGTTCGCGGCCGGGATGCTCAGAGCAGATGCACTGTCTGCCACCGTCGTGCTACGACACGGGGAAGTGCAAATTCAATGAAAATTGTCTATTCAACCAAGATTTCGCGTCATGACTGAAACCAGTACCAGGCAATCTATACAAGGCACAGTGTATTTTGTGCAGGAAGTGTTTGAAGTGCAATCCTACATGCAGAGTGACAAACATCTCCGATACCAGCAGCAGCTGTAGGAACCCTGAGTGTGATGGGTCTATTAACATGAGGGAAAAGCACATACTTATCTTATGGTTTGTTGCTGACATGCCTCTCTTAGATCCTTGTAGCTCATTGCAGGAGATGAGTCTAGTAGCTGGTGAGAGTGAAACCACTGGCACTCTGAAGGCTTTATTAGATGGTGATGCACGCAGTTTGGGGTATTTCCCGTCTTTGTTGGCACATGTTTTCAGTTAGATGACATTATTCATCACCTATCTGTTTTGTGTTGGTCTTTAAGTAGCATTAGCCTAGCCGCATTTGGGACTGCCTAATCCACTTTGTGGCCAAATGGGTCTTTTAAGTAGCCAAAATGTCTCCACACGCACCTCGTTATCCACAACAGCTCTCGATGTTTAAGTGCTTCCTGCTCCGACCTGTCAAGTTTCCTCTGAAGTGAACATGTCTCTGTCCTCTAACTCAGTGGTTCCCAAACTTTTTCACGTCAGTAACCCCTAAACCGACGCAAATTAGACCACGGACCCCCATTCGATAAGCTTTTGTTCTAGGGTCCCCCATCTGATTGGATTTTTGCTTTTTAGGGCTGCCCTCTTTTAGTCAACTAATTGGTTGTTTTGGTCTTAGTCGACTCTCTCGATTTCTTTTGGGGATAAGTTGTTTTTTATGCTTTTTTCATGCTTAATGATTTATTTCCAAGAAACTTACGAGCACATCTCTGGTAAACACAAGATTGAATGTGGTGCTTTTTTGTGATTCTTACGGAGACACTCAGTTTTGCAATCGATTAGTTGACAAAATCGTATGAGTGTTAGTTGACTAAGAATTTCTTTGGTCGAACACGGCCCTATTGCTTTTAGATGTCTTATTACAGAAAGTGTATGAAACCCATGACCTAAATACTCATATATTCTGTCATTGTGTTACTTATGGATGGAATTATAGTAAATAATAAATGATTCCCCTTTTTGCTGGGGGACCCCCTGGAAACCTCTCAAGGACCACTGGGTGTCCACGGACCCTACTTTGAAAACCACTGCTCTAACTATATGGCTTTTGATACCAAAGCATGTCTTGTGTTTAGTTAATTCTCAGCCTATTTTGGAAAGAAAGCTGTCCCCTCTTAAAGGACTGCAATATGTTTTGCTAGTAATAGCTCTATTTCTGTGACTTGATTTGTTTTTTTTTTAGTATGTTGTCAAACAATATAGCTTATTGACTGTATGTCAATGTTTTTAGTTTTCTTATTGAGAAAATTCCCTATCATAATCAGTGTTAATATTGTGTTTTTGGGGGGGGGGACTACAGCCACTGTAGCTTCTCATAAAATTCTCATTTAACTAGTTGTCACGATTGGTAATGTCTCTTCCTTTTGTCTTGTCCCATCTTCCTTCAGTGGCGTGTACGTAAGGAGGCCATGATGGGCCTGGCATCGATCTACAGGAAGTACTCGCTGCAGGGAGAGGGAGGGCGGGAGGCCTCTAAACAGATTTCCTGGATCAAAGACAAGCTGCTCCATATCTACTACCAGAACAGCATCGATGACAGGTTTGTGGCCACGTGTTCCTGGCAGTTATATTAAAACGTATGAATCTCAAACGCCTTGATGAATTTCAATAAAGCGTTAAATACCTTGGGGTAAGTGTTTTAAAAGGTGGAGCATTTAAATATGTTCCCTTTTAAGATGCTGATGAGCCTCAGTGAGTTCCTTGAGTCAATTGCTCAACCATAGCTTTAGTGTGTGCCTTGAGCTATTGGCAGTGTACCTTGAATTTCAGCACTTAATTTTGTTTGATTAATGTGTCTTGTTCCATGGATAACTAGCCGAAATGTAGATAATGACATCACGTTGAGATGCTTTGCAGCCGTGTGCCAAACACTTTTCACCCGTCTCAAACACAAACTGTAAAATCAGGCTTTTAAATCAGCCCTTCAGGATCTAAAGAGCGAATGCTTCTCTCTAGACTGGAACGATTTGTCACTGCAGTTTGACAATCATACAGGGAAAAAATCTCATAGAGGAAAAAACACCACCTCCAGAAGCCTCAGGGCTCCATAATGTAAAGCAGTCACAGCTGCTTTCATAAGCAAGTGAAATATGTAGGATGTGTTTTTTTATAGCATTAGAGGAGCCAGACTGCACACTGCAGCATCGCTCACTTCACTTTAACCTGGAACATGTGGTGTGTTATAGGCTTGTGTGGTAGTCGGTGTTACACGGTGTTTGGGCACACACCGATTACATTATTTGCCCACCGCCCCCATCGCCGTTTTGCTTTTTTATAGGAATAAAACCCATTTAGTTCATTTTGGCGTATCGGCGCTCTGTTATTAATATATAGTCAGACGACGGACGCTACAATCTGAAAGCAAAAGTGTCTGCTCCGTACGGAGTCTCAGCTCAGAGTAGCAGGAGTCAGATTTCACACACGGGACGAGAGAGAGTTGACAGACAAGACGATGGCGGAGGATTTGGAGTCAAAGCAAAAAGCAAAAGCGTCTATTTGGCAATACTTCGGATGTAAACCCAGTGCTATACCCTTATAACCATAACGTTAATGAGGCAATTGTCGTGCGGAAGACGTAGCGTTCACAACCAGCGTGCACGGCGCAACGGCTCCAGGTTGGAACCTGCAGCCTCGCAGCGAAAGCTGGACCGGAGAGGCCAGATACACATCAATCTGACGTTAAAGATCAAAGTAAGCGCTCTACGTATGTTGAGCACCGTCTTTTCTTGTAAAATGTCCGGTGTAATCTGTAACACCGGTGTGTCCTCACCGTGACATCCCTAGTGTGTGGATGTTTCTCCACTTAAATATGCACTACATGGAGAGCCTACAGTGCCTTATTGGGGGGGGTTGTCAAAAGTCATTCTACAAAATGTCACAAGCTGAAGTAGAGGAGCCATGTTGAGGCAAAGTGGGCACCTCTGGAAAAAAAAGCCCGACTGTTAACTCCACAAAACATTATAGTCTCAGTGCAGTCTACTGTGTCTGAGTTTGCAGTTATCCTTTGAATCACTTTGCTGCAGTGGAGCTGTTCAGCTGCCAGCAGGAAACGTCTGTATTGTAACAGGCAGTTCCTGAGTGTGTGTGACTGTATGAAAGTTAAGCAGGGCACCGCTGAAATACTTCTGCCTGCTCAGCTGAATCTCCATTAAAACCGCTGAAATTTGATTATCCAAAATTAAAGGACACAGAGCGTCTGAAAATGTCCCATTTTTATTATGAGAGGTATTAAAATGGGAGATCATACCAGGACCGCTGAGCAATCATGTCAGTCTATTTAATTAGATAGTCTCTGATATGGTTGTCAGAAACTGCCAGTGGCCAGTGAGGGATAGTAATCTCATTCATGCATAAATACTCAATCAAATTCAACAGAGAGCTTATAAATAATAATAATTTTTTTTGCCCCATCTTTTTTTTTTTTTTTTTCAAGGATATTCCCAAATTTTCAGCGCCACTTTGTCCTGAGCCGCCTTAATTTAAAAACCCCTCTGTAGATAATCCTATTAAACAAATCTAATGGTAGCTTAATGCCTGTCAGGACTCAGTTTAAACTCTTAAGTAGGAAAAACAAACAGTGTTTGTATCTGAGGATATTCTTGATTTAATGTTTCCCTCTGTGTGTACAGGTTGCTGGTGGAGCGGGTCTTTGCCCAGTACATGGTTCCTCACAACCTGGAAACCGCTGAGAGGATGAAGTGTCTTTACTACCTGTACGCCACCCTGGACACAAATGCTGTCAAGTAAGTCTTTCTCACACATTGAAGGATCAGCAAAACATGATTTGCCATTTTTCAGTCGTGTTTGTTTTGTTGTTTGGAAAAGATTGTGATGATTTGAGGAAACATACTGGTGTCTAGATCACTTTGAACTCTCTGGATGAAATGTTCAGGATGAAACCCTTTCTTTTCCCTCTGTACTTCTACCATTCCTCTTCATCATTTGTTTCCATCTGCATCTTTTGACTCCTCTTCATCTGTGCCTCTCAGAGCTTTGAATGAGATGTGGAAGTGCCAGAATCTGCTGAGACACCATGTGAAAGACCTGCTGGACTTGATCAAAAAACCCAAGGTAACTCTGACTGAAGCACACTACATAAAAAGCTGATGGTTAATATAACACCGTCTCATGTTTCTAAACTATTTCTTTCTGTTTATGTGCTTTTGTTTTAGTCTGAAGCATCGAGCAAGGCCGTATTCGCCAAAGTCATGGTGATCACAAGTAAGGGATCTCACACATTAAAACTCTACATCTAGTTGTTAGAATTACCAATTTGTCGAGCCACTTGGCATAGCTTGAAGTAGAAGAAAAAAAGAACAAAACTTCAAATGAAATGGCTGAAACAGGAGAAACCTAACCACCCTTGTTTCAAATGCATTCCTTGTAGACATCAGCTTTTAATTGTGTGTGTGTCTACAGGGAACCTGCCAGACCCGGGCAAGGCTCAGGACTTTGTGAAGAAGCTGGCTCAGGTCCTTGATGATGACGAGCGGATCAGAGATCAGTTGGAAACCTTGGTCAGCCCCTCATGCTCCTGCAAGCAAGCTGAAGTCTGTGTGGTCAGTATTGACGTTTCTGTCCAAGTGTAGTGACCTCTAATTGAAACGCTGTCATCCCTCCACTGGCTTTGTTATGATTGATACGCTTATAATTAGAGTGTAATAAGGTAATACTGTGAGCAGGGCTCTAAACTAACTTCACCATCCTCCCGGAACCGTCCCAAAATACAACCTAAGCCACCCCAAAATGAATGTGCACCGTCCCAAATTTAAAATCTTTGTTTTTCTACATTATCATTAGTTTATCATTCAAAGTGACCTTTAACATTTAAATAAAACATCAAAAAGGGGTTTATTTTTGCTCATAAATTTATAATTTATCCCAAACTTTTTTTATATTTTAAAAAGTAATTTTATTTATTTTTTTACTTATAATTTGCATGTTTTTTTTTTATTTTAATGTTAACAAAGCAGAAAAGTTAAATTAAAATATTTTCTATGTGTAAAAAGTAGTATTTGGTCAAAAAACAAGATTTTGTATATGGGCCTCCAAAGAGCTAGGACCGGCCCTGCTAGCTGGTGAGACTCGTTTTTGGCCACAACTCTAGAATTCATCTGTTAATTATGACAATTTCACACAAATGTCTAATATGATAAAATGATGACGTGATGACATTTTGGACAGACATGGATGTAAAGTGCTACTTGACTAGTTTGGCGGAGGCGTACAACCACAAGGCAGTAATTTTAGTTTTATTATTATTTGTTTGTCACCTTTTTCAGCGAGACATCACTAAAAAGCTCGGCAGCCCTAAACAGCCCAGCAATCCATTCCTGGAAATGGTCAAGTTCCTGCTGGAGAGAATTGCTCCTGTACACATCGACACAGAGTCCATCAGGTACTGAGTTTGTGTGTGTGTGTGTGTAGAAAGGTCCTTAATGAAAAAGTCTTCCCTTTTAATACAAAGACTACAGTGATATTTGATTCATTTGTGTGGTATTTGACCATTTTTTTAAACTTCTCTCTTTTATCTTTTCCATCATCCATCAGTGCTTTGATAAAACAGGTTAACAAATCTATAGACGGAACAGCTGATGATGATGAGGAGGGCGTCCCCACTGAGGAGGCCATCAGAGCAGGACTGGAACTGCTGAAGGTAAAAACCAGCCAGACAGCTGGCAGCAGCAGTCGCTACAATGATACACCCAATTCTAGACTATGCTTATAATATATTAAACACTATTTATGATGCTTTCAGTAATTATAAGGGCTGTCAAAGTTAACGCAATAATAACACATTAACAAAAATTTCTTTTAACGCCACTAATTTCTTTAAAGCATTAACGCAACTTGTGATTTTTAGGTTGTAGCGAGCCTTGTTTTAAAGCTAGAGTGGAGATCCTGGCATCTTATGAAACTAGAAAACCTAAGGAAGCGAAGGATGTTAAATAACGCTCCAAACTTGTGCTAAATTTTGGCAAGGAAAAATCATCTTGGCCATTTCCAAAGGGGTCCCTTGACCTCTGACCTCAAGATATGTGAATGAAAATGGGTGCTATGGGTACCCACGAATCTCCCTTTTACAGACATGCCCACTTTATGATCATCACATGCAGTTTGGGGCAAGTCATAGTCAAGTCAGCACACTGACATACTGACAGCTGTTGTTGCCTGTTGGGCTGCAGTTTGCTGTTATGATGAGTATGAGTATATTTTTGAAAAATGCAGTACCTGTGAGGGTTTCTGGATAATATTTGTCATTGTTTTATGTTGGTAATTGATTTCCAATAATAAATATATAGAGACAATCACATAAAGCAGCATATTTGCCCATTCCCATGTTGATAAGAGTATTAAATACTTGACAAATATCCCTTTTAAGGTACTTTTTGAACAGATACAAAATATGCGATTAATTTCTGATTAACTATGGACAATCATGCGATTAAAAATTTGAATCAAGTGACAGCCCTAGCAATTATTATTTAAAAATATTCATTCAATGTCATTCAGCTGTTTGACCCTTTTTTGTTTTTCATCCCACACAGGTGCTGTCGTTCACACACCCGGTGTCGTTCCACTCTGCGGAGACATTTGAGTCTCTCTTGGGTTGTCTGAAGATGGATGACGAGAAGGTCGCCGAGGCCGCGCTGCAGATCTTCAAGAACACGGGCAGCAAGATGGAAGAGAGTTTCCCTCACATCAAATCGTACGTTTCATTCATGCTTTGATTCATTCTGTAGCTTTACAGCAGGATGTACGCAGTCACACTCTGGTATTTAATCAGGTTTGCTTTGGCCATGCTTCACTGACATATGACAATACTTTCTATGGTTTGTAATGGTGTTCTCCTGCCTGCTCCCCCAAGTGTTTTGCTGCCGGTACTGCAGGCCAAAGCCAAGAGAGGCCCCCCTCGCCAGGCCAAGTATGCCATCCACTGCATCAACGCCATGTTCACCAACAGAGACACACACTTTGCCCAAATTTTCGAGGTCAGTCACTACCGTCTGTTTGGTTTTATGCTTGTTTTACACATAAAATAAGAAAGAAGTTGTGTGTATCTTCTGGTTTTACGCTTGTTTTGTTCTTTCAATTAAAATGTACTTTTATCATTTTAAGCAGAGAAACAGATTAGATTGATAAATGTGCCTGAAATATTTAGAAAATGTAAAGAGAAACCACCTTGAGTTTTCAAGTACATCAAGAAATTAAATAATGAAACACTGTTCTGAATGCATCTGAATGCTGCTATGAATGATTAAGTCAATGAAATGTTATGTGTTTGTGTTCCTCCAGCCTCTACACAAAGGCCTGGACCCTGCTAATCTGGAGCAGCTCATCACTCCTTTGACCACCCTGGGTCACCTGGCTCAGCTGGCCCCAGAACAGTTTGCTGCACCGCTCAAATCTCTAGTCGCCAACTTCATTGTGAAGGATCTGCTCATGAATGACAGGGTACACAAGTTGTTGTTTTAAGACCTAAAATCTAAAGAACATAAAGGCCAGTTTTTAATAGTTATTATTTATTTATTCAACAAACCCTGAATCTGGACTGCTCCGAGGTCCTGAAAACTGTTCATCACAGCTCTAGGATCAGTATTTTTATATATCTATTAATATATATAATTTGCGATGTCAGAGGGAATGTTCCCATTTTCATTGAAAATCTTATGAAAATGATAATGGTGTGATGTTTTTCAGGGATCTGATGCAAACAAAGATGTTTCCTTAAGTCTGTAGAATATGATGTGTAGGCCAGGACATCTCTGCACCACAATATTTAATTTAAAATGGTATTTTGACACACATTTCACCTTTAATAAATATTGCGCCTCCTGCGATTTGAAAATTGCAGTAGGCCATATTGCAATTTCGATTAATGGTGCAGCCCAAGTGTTTTTGCTGTTTGTTCTTATCATGACAATTAATCATTTAAAATCGAACCTCCCGCGGGAGATCGTTGTCTGCATGATCCTGTTTAAGTCGATCCATAATAAAATAAAAACCATAATAGCTAAAGCATTCATTCTTTATGCAGCAGAAAGCTACAGCTTCTGTCTTCATTACATCATCATGTTATTTTCTCATGATGACATCATTACTTTACATTACGTAATGAAACGATCAACAGTCTGCCCATAAAAATGAGCATATGTGAAAAACTTAAAAAAATGTACATAGTTCAAATAATGTTAGTTGTGTTGAGAAATGTTTTGTTCATGTGCAGAGTTCAAAGGGGTTAAATCTTACAGTGTTATTTGTGTTGTCTGTAGGTCCCGGGCAAGAAGACAACCAAACTTTGGGTTCCTGATGAAGAAGTGTCCCCAGAGACTCTGGCCAAGGTCAGCAATGAACCCTTGTGTGTCTCTTAGAAACTCTGTCTAGTCTACTGCTGTTTTATCTTTTTTTTTTTTTTTTTTTTAAATACCTGAAGAATTCTTTCAGAGACAGAATTGTCATGTCAATAATCATATCAACACAGTCTTAACAAGTAAACAAGACATTTCACCTCATTCTGAATATTGAAACTGAAATGATCCACCATTGTTGACACCCAAATGATTTTTGCCCTCCTTCTGCCCTCCTCCATTCAGATCCAGGGCATAAAGCTGATGGTGCGATGGTTACTAGGAGTGAAGAACAACCAGAGCAAATCAGGCAACTCCACCCTGAGGATGCTGACTGCTATTCTACACAGCGATGGAGACTTAACCGAGCAGGGCAGGATGGGGTAAACAACAAAGCCTTTATTCCTTTTCTTAGACAAAGGTCCTGTGTGTGTCAGACTCTTGGGCGGCTCAGAGGAAGCTTTGTCTTCACATTCTAATCATGTAATTTTTCAGCGAAGCGCTGGATTTTAATGGGTGTTGTGGACCCTACGGGGATGTTATGCTATTATCGTGAACACATTAGCAGATAAATAAAGAAATCCCTGTTTATTCTTGTCTCTTCTGCTCCGTCCCCTCTTCCCACAGTAAACCAGACATGTCAAGGCTGCGGTTGGCAGCGGCGTGCGCCCTGCTGAAGCTGGCACAGGAACCCTGCTATCACGAAATCATCACACTGGAGCAGTATCAGCTATGTGCTCTCGTCATCAACGTAAGAATCTCCACAAGTCTCCTCTTTTCACGCTAAGCTCAAGCTCATTTTAGGGCTGAGCATCTTATTTTTTGTTTTCATGGTTTTGAAATGTTGCACTACCAATGGGTATCATTTTCTCTCCAACACCCAGGGCTGCTCCACCTCTACGCTCCCTCCCCATATTTCATTTCGTAATGTGTCTTCTCGTCCTAATCATTGTCACTGTTTTCTGTGCGTCTTTTCTCTTTGTTCTCCAGGATGAGTGCTACCAGGTGCGACAGTGTTTTTCCCAGAAGCTCCACCGAGGCCTGTGCCGCCTCCGTCTGCCTCTGGAGTACATGGCAGTGTTCGCTTTGTGTGCCAAGGACCCTGTCAAGGAGAGGAGGGCTCACGCTCGCCAGTGCCTGGTGAAAAACGTCAACATACGCCGAGAGTACCTCAAACAGCACGCCGCCATCAGCGGTAAAGAAACTGAACAAAATTCAATTGTTTTTATTCGTACATATTCATGTTTTTAACCTTAAACGCAGTTACAACAGGTTTATAGCATGAAACATGTCCTCCATTGTTTAATGTATAACTTACTCTACAGTATAAATCTAAAAGGTAGGAGAGGTAGGGATAAAAAAATAAGTGATATGACTGTAAAAAGACAATTTAGAGTGCTTTCATACCTTATCTGTTTGGATCAGT
This sequence comes from Sebastiscus tertius, assembly GCA_916701665.1. NCBI lineage: Eukaryota > Metazoa > Chordata > Actinopteri > Perciformes > Sebastidae > Sebastiscus > Sebastiscus tertius. The sequence goes on along the minus strand of CAKAOH010020055.1, from coordinate 89,408 downwards.
TAAAACAAACTCCTGGTTAGTATGGTTCGTTTGGGCTGGTGTGAAAGCTGTCAATCGAACCCTGGTCCAAGCCAAACAAACAAGCGGACTCTGGTGCAGCAAACGAACCAACCACAGCATTTTATGATAGCAGATATGGGACTTTAACATGATTTCAAAAGCTAAACTACTAATAAATCCATCTGCTGATCGTGAATTTTATAAAAGAAGCGATCTTATTGATCTGTATTTTTCCTATTTAATAGGTCAAACTCCTCTGTTTCGTTTGTAAAAAGTCAGTGTGAACAGGAACCGGACCAGAACTTAAAGAAAGAAAGAAAGAAAGAAAGAAATTAATGACATGTTTTGCATTCCTAATAGTGCACCTCAGTGCACATGGCAGTACTCTTTAGCCCTGTTGTGATGAGGTAATGTTGGTGTAATATTTACCTTGTGTGCGCCAACAGACAAGCTGTTCTCTCTGCTGCCGGAGTATGTGGTGCCCTACACCATCCACCTGCTGGCACATGACCCAGACTACGTCAAAGTACAGGACATCGAGCAGCTCAAAGAAATTAAAGAGTAAGTAGGTTGCTGATATCTCAGATGATGAAATAATACTTAAAAAAAATGAGAAATACACATGTTATAAATTAGATGAAACTCTTAGATCAATGTGGAATATTACAACCTGGTGTTTATGTTATGGAGTCATATTTTTGGAGGACATGCAGCTATGTTGGCTGTAAAAACAGCAGTCACTGAATAATATCAACTTTGTTGCCCCCCAGAGAATACTCTGTGCTATTACTACTGTTGTTGTCATTACTCAGAAATTGCATCTGCAGTTTAAGGTCTATGTTCAAGAACTTTAAAAGGAAAATGCTACAATATTATGGTGAGAATCCAAAGTCCTGTATGCTGATGTCAAACCTCCCCTCATTATTAGGGCTCTGTGGTTTGTCCTGGAGATCATCATGGCCAAGAATGAGAACAACAGCCACGCCTTCATAAGGAAAATGGTGGAAAATATCAAACAGACGAAAGACGCCCAGGCCCCCACAGATGCCAAAACCAACGAGGTACACCTTACGTCTGCCAGTTCATGTTCACTGAATATATCATATATGGACAGTACATATTCATTCACTGCTCTAACTCTCATCCTGCTGACCACACTTTTGTCTCTTCCCTGTACAGAAACTCTACACAGTGTGCGACGTAGCCATGCACATTATCATGTCAAAGAGCACCACCTACAGCCTCGAGTCCCCTAAAGACCCCGTGCTGCCCTCATGCTACTTCACCAAACCCGACAAGGTTGGTCTGCACCCCAAAGCATTCTCCAGAAAATGTGATATTTTACTTCCAGCAAAGCAGTTCCTTTTACATTCTTCTTTTTTGATATACAGTTAGAGATGCACGGATTGCAATTTTCTTGGCCAATAAAAAGCCTCACCTGCCTGTTCCAATTTTCTTTCCAAGAGCTATAATTGACCACTTTTAACCACCGTCCCGCAAAAATAATTCCAACCGTCCCAAAATCAGTGTAAACCGTCAAAAATTCTAAATGTTATACTTTTACTTTGTTATTGTCATCTATAGTGGTTATTTGCATAAAAACACACAATTCAAATGATAAGTTATTGTATTTTTATTTAAATATTAGCTTTGATTCAAAATAATCTTGGCATTAGTAATTCTAATGATGTAATATATACTGCTTAGAGGAAGTTAAACTGGTCATAATTCCCTCTCTAATATCTATTTTACATTGCTGTGCAAACATCTCCTTCAAACAGCTGGTTTATTCAAGTTTCTCGTCCAAAAATAAATGTTACTAGATAACATCCTGATAGCATTATAATTTACCTTCACCCAATGCTCATTTTGGCACATGTACTGTATGTAAATGTGACCGGCAAAAAAAATAGTATATATAAAAATATGAGTCCGGTCACCGGTCACGGCCGATCAGCTGCTAACTGGCCAGTTTCGATCGGCAGCTGATCGTCGGTGCTTCTCTATTAACGGCAATAGCCGGGCTGCTGATGAGATCTGTAAAATATTTTCTTCTCTTTGACTTTTTAAGTGATGGGTCAAGATGAGCTTGTCCATTTGAGTGTCACGGGTACTAATGCATATGCACCTCCTATGAAAAGCGCACATACAAGATAAACACAGATGACTTGTGTTTTCCTGGTTGTGGTAGCTGGTAGTAACCTGCACCCCAGTTATCTGTGTAAACACAGAAATTATCAACATAGCTGGCACACATTTTGACTAATTAGATTGTTTGGCAGAAGCAAAACTTCTTCTCATAATCCTCAGGGTTTATTCGGGGTAATTGTTCTCTCTGCACGAACAAGCTCTCTGATATAAGATTTCTCTGTTTCAGAATTTCAGCAACACAAAAAATTTCCTCCCACCAGAGATGAAGTCATTCTTCACACCAGGAAAGGTAAACTTGATCAAACCTCTGAAATGATAATGTTTGCTTTTGCATCTTATTTCTTGGTTTTGTTGGATGGGGAGCACAAATGCAACTCTTGTCATCTCTCGCCCCTCCTTCCTGTAGCCCAAGTCGGCGAACGTTTTGGGTGCAGTAAACAAGCCGCTGTCGTCGGCGGGGAAACAGCTCCAGAGTAAAGCTTCTCGTATGGAGACCGCCAGCAACGACGACTCCTCGTCCAACCCGGGCTCCCCGCAACGCAGCAAGACCAGGTACAAGACATGTAATGCACATACACACTCCTCTAAAGACTCATCACGCACACAGTGTGGACCAGCAAACCCCAAGTTCAGACCCTGTCAACAAGTCTTTAACCTGCTTATTGAGCAAGACACTAAATCCAGTCCAGTTCCAGATGTTCATAGAAACAGGGACACTTCTGATGGTGCTGCAGCAGCCCCTGTTTTGTTCTGTAGGCTTACTGTTTAACTGCAATGGAAATTAAAAATATATATATTATTAATATATGTTTTATACTGTCTCAGATGAACCTCCGCGGGGTGAATAGTTTCCTATAAACTATAGGAATCTGGTTATGGGTCATCACTCCCTGCTGTGGCTGCTTCAACGTACAATGTTTTGATGCTCAAGTTTGCTTTTCTAAAATCAGAGTTTTGACTGCTTTGTACAGTGTGTTTTTGTGCTGCGTAAAAACAACGTGGAGATCATCCTCACAAGCGGACGCACAGGACGACACTGGGGAGGCGGGTATGAATGAGGGTGTTGTAATTTATCGATCCAATCTTCACGTCCTGCAAAAGCAGCACATAATATCGCCAATGAGAGCAAATCATTCTCTTGAAAGGGTGGGGTGGAACTGGTTGTTTACTAATGCACGATGTTACGCAATGTTCAGTTTTCTGAATCTGCTCTTTTGATTTACAGAGGCAAACAAGAAATAAATGTTCAGATGTTATCTATAGCTATAATTATGGTCCAAAATGATGTCAAATTGCAGAGTTTTAAGTCAAAAACCTTCAAAGGTTCTTATACTCCAACTGCTGCCCAGGGGGAAATCTGAAAAATTGTGTAAAATGTATGATGTCATTATATAGACTAACTTTCTCTCAGCACTCCCAACTCTGACCCGCTTCCAGCGTTCCTCTGGATTGAATTATTCACCAAATGGAAAATAAAGAAAACAACATGTTTGCTGATATATGCTCATAGACTACACAGGACCACAGAATGAAGATGGCACTCTTGTTGCATCATTAGCTGCATTTCTTTGTTTGTACATTAAATAGTAACAATTAATAATTGCTATGTTTCAGGCTGGACAGCACAGAAATGGATCACAGTGAAAACGAGGACATCAGCCTAAAGAGAGCAGACAGCACTGACAAGGTATTAAAACCTACTTTAAATGGTGATAATATATCTTCTGTGATGTGAGACTGGTTATTATAACATAGCAACAGCGCTTCAACGTTGTCTTTTCATGCTCTTTTCAGCTGCTTTGTCTTATAATGCAAAGTTAATTGTGTGTTTTATCAGCATGAAAATGGAACATCTGCTTGGTCATCACATTACTAAGGAGAGTTTCTCGGACCATCTCGTGTGTACATATCTTCTGAGAGTTCCAGTAATCATCCCGAAGATATCACATTACTGAGTTATTTGATCCAAATATTGGGATATTTTATGCTGATAGAATCTCCCAGCCATAATCCTCTTGAGTCCCAGTTGGAAAGATCGTTGGTATTGTTGTTTTTATCATATTTGCTCAACCCTATTTCTAGGAACTGAAGCTTTATTTCCTTCTTATGACTGTAATGTTTTTGTATACAATGTGATCTTAATGGTAAATTTGGAGAAACTTAAGTATTACAACGATAACTGACATTTAATTAATCTGTTTTTATAGTGTGACTGCACAGTAAAACAAAAAAAACACGATAAAAAATTACACAGTAGCTCAGGACAAGTAGAGAGGCGTGTTGCTGTGATGCAGTTAAGTGTTTCGAGTCATAAACCCTTGTGACTCTGTGTTTTGATTCTGCTGTGCAAACACCCGCTGGATTTAAGTCAAGATAGGATTAGCAAGTACGCTTTGTGTAAACTCTCATTCAATAACAGCCTCCAGACCAGGCTGAGTGCATCATTTTTGTTTTTGTTTAGTTCTGAATCAGTGCTGTTTAGCAATTCTATCTTCTCCAAAAAGTCGATAGTAAATGAAAAAATCAGCGTTGCATACAAACGTTTCACAGGAATGAACCAGTATTTTTGCAACTTGTTTGTCACGTTAATTAAAGCAGATGGCGTGTTTTTAAGCAGTTTGTTTTCACAGAAAGCAAAACAATTGTGGAAACCATCAACAGACATCGCCATTCAGAAAAGAATAACATTTTAAGCTGACGGAAGAGTTGATTAAAAAAACATGGTTCACTACAGCAGGAAGCCCGTCAGCCCTGGTCAACTCTTTGTTCTGTCTTTTACAGGATATCGAAAAGCCCCGCGGTCGCAAACGTGGCGTGACCACCAGTGACGACCAGGACAGCAAACCAAAGCGCGGACGCAAGAAGGCGGCGGCCATCACACCTGCGGCGGCCGAGTCCGAGGACCAGTGGGACGAGGACAATCGGCCGGAGGATGAGCAGAACAGCCCGCCGAAGAAAGGACGCAGGGGCCGGCCTCCAAAGGCCGCTACTCCCAGTCAGGATACTCCCACCAAGGGGAAGAGGGGGCGAAAGAAGGCTGCTCCTCCGCCAGAAGAAGAGGAGGAGGAGGAGGAGGAAGAGGAGAAAGTGGAGGAGGAAGCAGAAGAAGCAGAGGAGGAAGAGGATGACGTGAGCAGTGAAAATATAGAGTTGAAGACCAAGGGAGGCAGACAAACCAGGGCGCCGCGGCGATCACAAGGGTAAGAAACAGTATGCGGTAAACGCAGACGGAGAAGTTGGATCAGCTTCATTAATAACATCTGCTGTTGGCACCGAGAACTCGTTTCTGTCTCAAACTCTGGTGTCGTTCGCATTTTCTCTCCGTTCAGCAGCACGGAGTCAGCAGAGTCCACACCGCAGAAAAGGAGAGGACGTCCACCCAAATCAGCTCAGCCACCTGCCAAGAAACCAGCGTAAGATGCTCACTAGCTTTGTGATCTTCCAGGCTGCTGTATAAAGTGCAACGCACATGTGCTTTTGAGTGTGAATTTTAAAGGGATAGTTTGGTCGTTTTGAAAAAGGGTTGTATGAGGTATCAATAGTAGATGACGGTCGGCCACCAGCATCAAAAAACAGACAGGACTTATTGGAGCAAAGCAATACAGTGCTATGGACTAGGACGGCAGAAAAACATATTTTAGCCACCTAAGAAAATCAATTTAAATGAACGCTATATTTAGAATATTTTCAGACGGTGAACTGAACTGCAAGTGAAATGTATTCATACTGCATTTATCATCTGAGCCTGCTGGCTTTGAGAGAATAGATAAGTTTCAATTCAGTTCACTGTCAGAAAGGAGAAGGAAAGGGCTGTCTGACGGCAGGGTAAAGTGGTGAAAATATTCTAAATATAGCGTACACTTATACAGATTTTTGTAGGTGAGCCTTTCTTTTAGGTGACTAAAATACGTTTTTCTGCCGTTCCCCGTCCACAGCAGTGCATTGCTTTGCTCCGGCGTCGGTACTCCCGTCTGTATCTCCAAACTGGGGGCGTACCGACCGTCATCTACTGTCAGTAATACACTGACTATGGATAAGAACCTCATACAACCCCACTTCAAAACACCCGAACTATCCCTTTTAATTTTTGCTCAGCTGCCACTGTCTGGTAAATTAATTTTCTTGAGAAATAATTCTTAGCATATGATCAAATAATTTCTATTTTAACTACTATTTAAATAACCCTTTAAGCTCAACATATATTTTTCATATACAACACATTCTCAGGGTGGCTTATATAAAATTCCATAAAAGGCATGAAACTTTTCTGCCACATCGTCTTAATAATGATACATAAATAAATGTATCTACGCATTTACTACAGCATTTCATTTCTTACATTTTTGCTCACAGTTAATGGATTTTGGTCGAAATTATTTTAGGTCTGGTCCGGTTCCTTTTAACACTGTCTTTATTTTACAAATGAATCAGAAGAGTAACACTTAAATGCTTGTGATGTTTATATTTATGTTCTTTTGTTTAATAACTGATTCTAAGCATTATTAGAATTATTAGACTGCAAATCGACTGCATGTTATGATGAATAATGGTAGAGACAAGACTGTACAAAAGCCCCTTCGCATGCTCCCAGATGACTAGTTCAAACGCATAGTCCGAACATCGGGGAGTGCATTTACATGAGGAGTATTACTGTGAGATCGCTGTCACGCACTTTTTAATGGAGTTAATGAACTGACAAAGTACACAGAGTCGGATACAAGCGCAGTAGTTTAAACAGCTTTTTAGCTATTAATCAGGGAAAATACAGATCAATAAGATCGCTTCCTGAACAGATTTCACGATTTTATTTATTATCCAGAGTCCGTTTGGAAGCGGTCTCGATTCGGTTTTGTCCACACCAGGGCCAGGGTTCAATTGACAGCTTTCACACCAGCCCAAACGAACTAACCGGGAAAAAGGACCAGTTTGTTTTAGTCGAACCACAGCGGTAACATGTGAAAGCACCCTTTACTGACCAGTGTGGTGTTGCTGATTTATCTTCACGCCAACATTTGGCGCCTTGTGGGGTGATACTCTGAGATACTTTTAAGTAAGAACAGTCTGAGATCATTCTGTGTTGAGCCATGCTGCAACTTCATGTTTCTACATTTACTCATGTACTCCCTTGTTGCATGCTGAGGCATTCTGATTCAGTGTGTATCCCCTCTGTGGCGTCCAGGCGTGGTGGGCGATCGAAGGCAGCCGTTGCTAAAGAAGACTCTGAGGAAGAAGATGAAGAGGAGGAGGAGGAGCAGCAGCAGGAGGACGAACCAACACCGAAGGTACTGAATATGTTACATGAATCATATCTGGGGATTCTTGACTAATTTAAGAAGTGTGGAGGAATTCATAAGCTTCATATCCTGTTTTTTTTTCCCCCACTCTCCCATAGGGTCGCAAGAAGCCAGCAGGGCGAAGAAGATGAGCTAAAAAAATGAGGGAAGACAAAACAAAAGCAGCGCGTCTACTCTCAAGTCGGGGAGGAATGACGTAGAAAAGAAAAATATGGACACTGAACTTTTTAAACTTTTCATACGCCGACGCTCCTACTGTTACACCGATTCACACACTTGCATATACCACATGCACACTACATCAGTACATCCGTATCATCAGCTGTGGGTTGTTGCATTTGTGTCGCATTGTGATGATGTTCGCCACATTAAGTAGAAATAATTTTAACAGGAAAAACAAAAAAAAAGATCACTTGTAAATAGTCTCTTATGTCTGTTTCATGTTCTCTTGTTGTGTTTGATACTGACTGGGGGGATGCTGTGAAGCCTTTTACCCGCCGATATTATTATTATTATTATTATTATTATTATTATTATTAAAGTGCTCCCATAAAGCAATATTGCTTATCAATCATTCCCTGTGTCACACTTTTAAAAACTGAAAGAGATTACCCATTATCTTTTTTTTTTGTGACGTTAATTGTGTCATTTTACTTTAAAAAGAAAACATGCGGTTTTTGTTTACAGCTCTGTATATTAATACCTTTTTTTACCATGTATTGAAAAATAAATAAAACAAAAAAAATGTCAGAAACCTGTCCAAATGTAGAGTTGCCTCTGGAAAAGATTGTAGTGTGCGTCTCATTTTTAGGTTTGTACTTACTGGTAGATGGAAGTCCTGAGCAGCTGTGCTTGTAGTGTTTTGTCACTGCTGATTAACTTTGGCTACACATCCACCCAGTCAGATCCTCCGTTGTATCAATATAATTCTCTATAAAACCTGACATGCTCCATTTCTCTTTATTTCTCTTTGAAGCCGTTTGCTTTTCCTGCAGGATGTGATCAGCTGTGTGATGCCTTCAGGTGTAGCGGAAGTCAGCCAGAAGAACGTTGTCAGATAGGATCAGATAACCAGCTTGAAGTTAATCTAGTGCGTTTCAGGTAGAGCATTGTTAGCCTCTCCTACATACACATTTGAAACTATTCTCAGGTGAGTAAGTATAACCATTCTTGAGATTATTATTGTGCTTTTCCTACTATGAAAAGTCAACATGTCTGCTGTGAAAAAGGCCTATGATCAGAGGTGTTTAATCAGAAACTTCAGAAATATACGCTACTGTTTTAAAATGCATTGTAGCGCCACATGGCAGGGAGGGAATTGGCAGCTGTGACTGGTGCAGTCGAAAAGGTGTTTTTCCTAAAAATACGAACTGGAACTGTTAATTAAAGAGGACATATGCTCATTTCCAGGTTCATATTTGTATTTTGGGTTTCTACTAGAACATGTTTACATGCTTTAATGTTCAAAAAACACATTATTTTTCTCATACTGTCTGTCTGAATGTAACTGTATTCACGCTCTGTCTGAAATGCTCCATTTTTGCGCCTGTCTCTTTAAGCCCATCCAGCCATCCATCCATCCATCCATCCATCCATCCATCCATTTTCTTCCAACCCCGACACGCTCTCCAGCCTGTTCTGGGTCTACCCCGGGGCCTCTTACCAGTTGGACGTGCCCGGAAAACCTCCAAAGGCAGGCGTCCAGGAGGCAATCCTGATCAGATGCCGAAACCACCTCAGCTGGCTCCTTTGGACATGAAGGAGCAGCGGCTCTACTCCGAGCTCCCTTTGGACGTCTGAGCTCCTCACCCCCATCTCCTGCTCCATTTTACCCTCACTCGTGAACAAGACCCTGAGATACTTAAACTCCCTCGCTTGGGGGCAAAGACTCACTCCCCACTCGGAGTGCACAATCTAGCGTTTTCCAGCAGAGAACCATGGTTCTCTGTCTCTTTAATGTCCAATCTGCTCCTATTTGCTTGTGAGAAAAATATGGTGCACCTTTGCAAAGGTAGTTCTCAAGCTGTGGGTGATATATTCTAATGAGCCTTCATGTGACATAGGAAGGGGAGCCAAATCTGAATAGCTTGTTGAATCATGTTTTCTGATCTAGACAGCCCACAACAAAAGTGAGTGGGTTGTCATATTTCACAGTTTGTGGGTTGGTAGGTACTCCAGGCACTCCTCTTTAATGACACCAGTCTTGTGACAGATAAGTCTCTGTGTCCCAGAATCACATACTACTAATTCTATACAGTATTAGTATCAAACTGCAAGAATAAAATGCCACTGTCAGTTAGACTTCATAAAGAGAAAGTGAAAACGTTCTCTGAGGTTTCTCGAGCTGTTCCGACCACCATCCACAATTAGTATTATTTGTTTCCCAGCTGTACAGCTTCTGCATTTCCTTTGCGCATTGAATTGTGGGAATATAGTGTACAGCATCAACAGCACAGCGTTTTATTTTAGTATGCATACTACGCAGTCAAAAAACCTGCTTAGAATTAGTTTTGCGGTATGGATCTGGGACACAGCTTATGTGTTAGAATAGACATAGTGAGTGAAATGACTGAAAAAGTACAAAAATGTGTCACTAATCCATTGATTTGTCCAAAAACTGCTCACCATGAATGTCACAGAACAAGAGCAATTCATTTGATGCATCCTTTTTTCTGTTTTCAGGTTAAAAAACAGAAGAAAGAAAAAGGGACATGACGGCTTCTAAAGATTTTGGAGTCCACCAGAAGGAAGGAATTCATGCTTGTATAAGGTATTGCTTTACGCAACGCAGCACACACACACACACACCACATGTTTGATGTGGACGGAAACTGAATAATTACACTTCTTTGCTGTCTTAAGAATTGTTTTACCCAACTTGAAGTTCAGTTTTCTAAAGAACTGTGCAGACACTTCCACAAAGCAATAAATAAACGGCACAACCTCTCCACTTCCTTTCCACATCTTCAAGGCCAGAGTTATGCTCTGATTTAACCGCACAGGCTGTCCCATCACAAACAGTTTGTTCTCTCAGGCTGCTAAGCATCACTAGACGGTGTTCTTCCTGTGTGATATATGGAGACTAGCAGTGCTCTACATTGCTTATATGCATGTGCACTTGAGATGTGACCTTTCCAGTGCAGCTCAGCTCGGTGGAAAAACACCCAACCACACACACACACACACACACACACACACACACACACACACACACCACATTGTGCCCCTGGTTATGATGATCCATGACCGGCCATAAGCACCTGCTGCTCGGCTGCCAGGTGAGCCTCATGATTATATGGCCGGGATTGATTGTTGTTTACATTTGGATGTTTAATGCATTTGGATGACAGCCAGGGTAAAATAACCAGCCTGCACAGGTCGCAAGTATTTAAAATAAAAATAACATTTTTAATTTATGAATAAAAATAAATAAATAGTAATGATAATAACAAATAAATTCATAAAATTAATTTACACACCAGATTCCCCAGCACCATTTTATATGCCTGTGGTCCCGCCACCCGCACAGGATAGACGCAGAGCACATACTGTGTGTTTAAGGCACATTTACAAGAGTAAATAAAACAGAATATAAAATAATTAGATAATATGAATATAATTAAATAAAATATGTACTTATTTATACAACTTTTGTTGATCATCTGTTTTTTCTTTATGAATAATGAAGCAGTTAATTTACTGCAGGATTTTTCTAACTATTTTACTTGCTTCACCCTTTCCGTCTGATGTCACAACATTGAAAGGTCAGCCAACTTGACAAAGCGAAATCGAGTGTAAGGCTACTGTGAGGAATTTACGCTGCTGGAAATCCATTTATCTTTGTTTTGATTGTGTTTAGTTTCTTCCTGCCAAATTACCGCAACTTTATCATCATCATCATCATCGTAGCACACAGGTTTTGTAGGTTGCATAGTAACGACAGGCGCGTCAGGAGCTGGAGCAGAGTCTGAAGCATTTGGTTTGGCTGACCAATCACAACAGTAGATCAGCTGAACAATCAGGATTTTTAAGGGGAGGGTCTTAAAGAGACAGGCACTAAAACGGAGCATTTCAGACAGAGGGTGAATACAGGTATATTCAGACAGGCAGTATGAGGAAAAATAATGTGTTTTTTGAACATTAAAGCATGTAAACATGTTCTAGTAGAAACCTAAAATACAAGTATGAACCTGGAAATGAGCATGATATGTCTCCTTTAATCTCCACACAATTTGTTGTCTTTGATTATTGTTAATTTACTTTAACTTAATTTATAAAACAGAATAGATGTAAAATACTAAAGGCTTAATATCTCAAAACTTTACCTCTCCAGAAAATGTTTATTCCTTCTTGCAACACACACACACACACACACACACACACTCTATCCAACAGGCTAACACCTCTTCACTTATTTATGCAGGTGCTATATGGACCAAGATGGCCAGCAGTAAGAGGCCTGAGTTTCCAAGCAACCGAGCTGAAAGCAGGAAGATAAGGAAGTAATGTGGCCATGGTGCAGCAGGGTACACTGACTCTGCTGTTTGCATATCTTCTCTTCAACCCCCCCCTCCCTCACCTCCTCCTCCTCTCCCCCCATCACCCTCAGCCTGCACGCTCTCCTGACTGAACTTGATGCAGATGGGTTTTTTTTTTTTTTTTTGCTCTCGACATGAGACATTTAAATGAAGTTATGAGATTATCTGCCATCTCGGGATGTATGATAATGGTGCTGTTACTGACATCCTATTAAGGCTTTTGCACCTGCTCCTGTTCTGTCCTCTGGATCATGGGGGTACTATTATCAAATTCAGGAATGACATGCTCATTTTGAAAAAAAATCCCAACTCAGGCCTTACTTAAACAGAGTGTAAATAATTGATTTAAAATGTTTCAAATATTTTTATTAAGAAGCATGTGCATGTCAGTGATACAGATTTCTGTGGGGTGTGTATCATGCCTCATTTTTTATATATATCAACACAAAACAGACAATACTAGGAACTAAGGGCAAACAAAAATGGAGACAAGCAAATACAAAAAACATAAGTAGTGAAAGGAAAACAAAAAGAAAATGAATAAATAAATAAAACACAGACAACACCCTAAGGCACACAAATCAGGGAGACATTGACAGACTGTTAAAAACCGACTGCTGTATTCATTGATGGTTTTCATTAAGAATGTCATAACAACAAAGACTCCATTTATTTTTTACAAAAAACTATCCTTTAGTACCGATACACACAATTATTCCACAAGGCATGCTTCTGCAGGTTGTTTTACTTTACCAAGATCCAAAACCAAATCAGGTCAAAGTACAGCAACATACAGAGCAATGCAAGAATGGAATTCACTCCCAAATCATATTACACAACAAAATACTATATATGATTTAAAAAAAACACTAAAAGAGCATTACTTAAAAATAAACTTTAGTAATTAATAAGTATTATTTGGTGTGTAAGGGTATTATGGGCTTTCCATTCCATGTTAAATGATGATATTTATCTGTTTTATTCTATTTTCTTTGTGTTTTTGTCATTTAAACTGTCAGTTGTTGTTGTTATTGTTTTATTTACAGTTGTCGTGCATTACAATGTGTTATGTTAGTGTATGATGAGTAGTGTGAATGTGTATTTATGTGTATCTTTGCAAGTGATTGATCATTTGGGTCTGTTAACACCAGTGTTGTGCCTGGAGGAGACCTTCGTGCGTCAGGTGCTTTGGCTAATAATTGATAGATGTGGAGAGGTTCACAGCTGGCTGGCTCTGCTGTATAGTCACTGGAAGCATGGTTAAATGACGATTAGAGACTGGACATCAGAGGCCAGTATACTGACAGGCACCATGGCTGCTCTGATCACCCTTTTGACCTTTCTCTTCTTCAGCTCTTCGGCTGCAAAACCCAACGCCGGATTGAAAACATGGGGTCGTTTCAGCAAGCTGCCTTATCCAGGAGATAAGGCTTTCCTCTACGACACCTTCCCAAAGGACTTCACCTGGGCCGTGGGCACAGCCGCGTACCAGGTGGAGGGCGCCTTTGAGAAGGACGGAAAGGGGCTCTCCATTTGGGACACTTTTACGCGCGGTGGGACCCGGATGACCACCGGGGACGTGGGCAGCGACAGCTATCACAACATCCACGCAGACATCCGAGCCATCAGGCAGCTCGGAGTCAGCCACTACAGGTTCTCCTTGTCCTGGTCCAGGATCTTCCCCAACGGCACCCGAGGGAGTCACAACGAGATGGGCACCAACTACTACCGGATGCTCATCAAGAAGCTGAAGGAAATCCGTGTGGAGCCGGTGGTCACGCTGTACCACTGGGATCTGCCCGACCAGCTGCAGCAGAGCCTCGGTGGATGGAGCAACCCGGAGCTGGTGGAGATCTTCAAGGACTACGCGGATTTCTGCTTCCAGACCTTCGGAGATGATGTCACGTATTGGATCACCATTGATAACCCGTTTGTTGTGGCGCGTCACGGGTACGGGACCGGAGTGGTCGCACCCGGGATCAAGAACGACCCAGATCTGCCGTTTAGGGTTGGACATAATCTCCTTAAGGTGAGCTTGTTTTGGGGTTTTTAGTATCTAGCAGCCTTAAGTTGTCAAGTAAATGAATAAAATGTAAAATAGTTCTCTCTGAATTGGTGTAAAAAAAAAAAAAAAAAGCATAAAATGGAAATACTGTTTCTCTTTCAAATATTTTTTATTATAGGAAGCATGTGCACGCCAGTAATACAGACTTCTGTGAAGTGGATATCATGCATCAAGACAAACAATACCAGGGAACAAAATCAAAACGAGACAAAGAAAAAACAGACAAGCAAACATGCCAAAAAAAGTATAAATGAATAATGATAATAATAAATAAATCCACATACAACGCCATAAGGCACACAAATCAAATATAATACTTAGTAAAGTATCTAAAAAAAAGAAAGTATATTGAATACAGATCCACCACTGCTTGTATCTACTTTATTTTGTTTGTTTATCTTATTTCACTTTTAGAATTTTTAACCCCCTTTCTTCTAATTATATTTTATCAATCTTTTTAATTTTGATCTTTATATTTGTATTTGGCTGTGCAGAAGTCTCCCTGTGTTTGACTGTTTATCTGTCTTATTAGTTAGTCAGCCAGCTGTAAAGCACTTTTAACTGCACTGATCTGAGTGAAATAAAGTTTGACTGATGGATTTTCTTCATTTTGTCCCCCTCACCTCTCTTCTCACCATCCTCTCCATCTTCTCCAACCTCCTCTTCTCCTTCCCTTCCTGTCCGTCTGTTTCCCCTCCAGGCTCATGCAGCTGCGTGGCATCTCTACGACTGCCACTACCGACCCCGTCAGCAGGGCAAGCTGTCCATGGCGCTGGCCTCTCACTGGATCAAGCCCAGCCGCACTCGCCTGGAAAGCCTTCGAGAGTGTCAGTGCTCCCTGGACCACGTCCTGGGCTGGTTCGCCCGGCCTCTGTTCACAGATGGGGATTACCCTCCGTGCATGAGGGCGAGGCTGGGCTCTCGGCTGCCCTCCTTCACCCCGGAGGAGAGGGAGCAGGTGAGGGGGACGGCCGACTTCTTCGCCCTCTCTCACGGAGCGGCCCTGAGCTTCCAGCTCATCAACGATAGCCTCAAGTTTGGGCAGCAGGAGGATCTGGACCTGAGGATGCTGCTCTACTGGGTCAACGCCGAATATGACAGGCCGCCCATCTTTGTGGTGCAGAGTGGTTGGTAGGTTGTGATGTTCTTGTGTGTTGTTCTGGTGTTGTGGAACATCTTGTATTTACTACTTCTCAACACAGGTATGTCCTCGGCAATACCAAAACAGAAGACCCAAAACACATGTACTACCTCAAGAGGTTCATCGCAGAGGCACTGAAATGTGAGTAATGACACAGTCTGATGTCATACATTCACCACAACAGTGAGCATGGACCATTTTACATGAAACTGAAATCTCACGTTAGGATGTACTTGAATCTGGGCTGTCCATCTGTGTGTGTGTGTGTGTTTGCCACACAGCAATCATCATAGATGGGGTGAATGTGATTGGATACACGGCGTGGTCTCTGATAGACGGCTTCGAGTGGCACAGGGAATATGGGATACGACGGGGGCTTTACTACGTTGACTTCAACACTCCTGACATGAAGAGGGAGCCAAAGACATCTGCCACCTTTTACAGGTACATGTTGTCATGATATCTGTCGATTATGTCCGATAACAAGATTGCTTTTAAAGGATCTATTTTTATATAAAAGTGTGCACAGATGTACAACTCTAGAGATAGTTTTCACTCTCCGCTCAGCTCCTCCCGAAGTGATGATTATTCATTATTCTTAAAGGAACGTCATCCAGAGGAACGGTTTCCCAGAACTCCCAGAGAACAGACCAGCACAAGGAAGCTTCCCGTGTGATTTCGCCTGGGGGGTTTCTGCCAACTCCATACAGGTATATGTGTTTGTTGTGTGTGTTTGTGTTGAGGATGAGAGGATGATCGAGGCTGGTTCTGCCCAAGGTTTCTACCCGTTAAAGGGAAGTTTTTTCTTGCCACTGTCGCACCAAGTGCATGCTCATGGGGGATTTCTTGTTGGGTCTCTGTATTATAGTAAATTCTAGACCTGCTCTATATGAAAAGTGTCTTGAGATAACTTCTGTTATGATTTGACGGTATATGAAAATAAATTCAATTGAGAGGAAGGAGTGAGTGTGCTGTGGAAGGATATGGGGAATTGTCAAGGGGGCAGAGGTCTGATAATGAATGAAACATAACACGAATACTTCCTCAGAAATAGAGGAACTTGAGAAAACATTAACAATATATTAACTCTGGTTGAGCGATTCAGTGTAAACCTCACTAATATTTAGTCAAGTGTGACGTTTTGTTAACTCTGCAAATAGCAAAAGACCCATTTTAAAATTCTGTTATTATCATTATTTTATGATTTAGTGTTTTGCGAGAAAGGAAATTAGTAGCTGCTCCTCTACTCGTCTAAGTCAGTGATTCTCAAAGTGAGGTCTGGGGACCCCTAGGAGGTCCGTGAAAAGTTTTCAGATTCATTCATCATTTAGAATCGACAATTAACCTGCTTGTCTTTGGACTGAGGGAGGAAGCCGGAGAACCCAAAAAAACCCCACGCTAACACTGGGAGAACATGCAAACTCCACACAGAAGGGCCCTATGACCTATGACCCTCTTGTTGTGAGGCGACAGTGCTAACCACTGCACCACCGTGCAGCCCTAAAATTATCATGATATAATTTATTTATTTTTTTACAAAAGGCTTCATAGTCCAACAAATAATATTAAAATTTTTAAATATACGGTGTAATAGTTCATAGATTACATCCTAATCTAAAAAGGCTGACACAAATGCTTCGAAGCTTTGACTATTGCCATGGTGATCAACCTCCAAATCAGTATTTGAATGCCTCATTTTAAAAATATATATATATATTTTATATATATATAAGTATGTAATAATGAAGTATAAATCCCCCAAAAAGCCCATAAAATAAAGAATATTCCCACAACATTATTCATATTCAACATGAATTATTATTAGTTATTCTCAGGCGGATATCTCTGTTTGTTGTGTGTAGAGGTGTGTGTGTGTGTGCAGTAGTGCAGCAGCTGCACTGTCCAGGGCACTGAAACGGGGGAGATGGGGACAGATAACAGAGGAACATGTCAGCCTGCTGCGCCGTGCGGCAAAGCTTCGAATACCTTCGAATATTTCTCACCGAGGCTTCGAAGCCCAAAAAATGGTATTTGGGGCAGCCCTTGATCTATAACTCTTAGAAAGAGGTTAGACATGTATTAAACACATTTGCAGATTCTAATACATTTCTCTTAAATTGTTCTTTCACATAACTAAGACTATAGAAGTGTTAAAAAAAATAGGCTATGTCAAATTATTCCAGAGAACATATATGAGGGGGTCCCTTGTATATTCTCTATCTATAGGGGTCATAGGCTGAAAAAAGACTGAGAGTCTCTGGTCTAAGTTACATCATGTTCATCACCTTATTTTGAACTTGCAGTTTTCGTGGTGAAAGTCCAGCTCAGAAACAGCCACGATGTTAAATCCTCTCTTAATCATAAACCACATAACCTCACTCCGTGTGCCAGCTGAGCTCAACAGCACAGGACCAACTGCTATTATCGATTTGCCCTATTTGGCTTTTATTTGCATTTGTGTGTATTATCAGGTAAACGCTGGGTGAGAGGGCGAGTGAGTGCATGTTTACACTTTGTGTGTGTCTTTGTGTGTGTCACAGGTGGAGACAACGCCTAGCCAGTTTGCAGACCCCAGTGTTTACTTGTGGAACATCTCCAACAACGGAGAGCTGTTGAGGCTGGAGGGTTTCAGCGCACCACCTGTACGCCGAACCGCTCACTGTGCTGATTACGCCACCATCCGTCAGCAGGTAGATCCTCCTACCACCAGTCAAACATTTATCTTTTCAATAGCTTTATACACTCAAAAAAAGAGGTAGAGGAGGAGAATAATGTTGCACTGAAAAGTATATTTTAACATAACATAACAGCCACATTACGGACACATTTGGCAGTGTTCGTGTGTGGGAAGCCAGTGAGGGATCATGTCCGTTTTGCAGCTCCGAAGTAACTCCAAAATGAAAAAATAAGTAAATGGAATAAAAAAAAAACTTTTTTTTACAGCACATTGATTTACTCAGTATTCCCTTATAGTTATACATTTATTAAAAGTATAGTAGTAGTACCAGTATTGATGATAACCGTGATATTTAAAAATTAAATGTTGATATAATGTTAATAATACACATATGGAAATATCATGTACATTATTCAGCGCCTCTTAAATCATTTCATATGTACAGTTATGTTACAGACTCTCTCTCCACTTCCCTACAGTCATATTTTGAGTGTAATTCATTTGCCAAAAAAAGAGGCAAAAGTCACACTAAACAAAGTTAAAGATTCATTTGACTGAATTCTTTTTGCCACAGTAACCGTGCTGAAAATCTGTTATGGTGAGAGCCCTAGTTGTGACACGTCTATCCTCCTCCCTCTCTTCAGGTGGATGAAATCCGGCAGGTGGGGGTAAACCACTTCCACTTCTCCCTCAACTGGTCAGCAGTGGTGCCCACAGGTGACGTGGCTCATCCCAACACCACCCTGCTGGGCTACTATCGCTGCTTCACCCGTCAGCTGCTGCAGGCCAACGTCACGCCCGTGGTCACTCTGTGGCACCACACACGCCAGCGCAGCAGCCTGCCGGCTCCGCTGGACACCGCCAACAAGTGGCTGAACAGGTTTGAAGCACTTTTTTACTCCAGTTTTTTTCATTTGAATTCAAATTTTAGATTATTTACATGAATGTAGAGCAAGCTTCATGACTGTTAGAGCTGGGAAATCTGTTCCAAACACAATAAACACCTCAATCGGGTACGGTTTATTACAATTTCCGATGATTTACAGTCTGGTGTGATGTAAAAGCAAACATGTGATGATGCTCCCAGGAACAGTCTGTCCTTGTTGCCATCAACATGAAGCCGCTATCACTTGCTGCCATGGTTATCATCCTTCCTTTTACTGTAGTAAAGAGATATCACTAAACCCAGAGATTACAATATTTGAAATGACTTTGATAATGGAATGATCTGATGTATTGGCATCTTCATATTTATCAGAATCAAAAATACTTTATTGATCCCCAGGGGGGAAATTGGGACGTTACAGTTGCTCTTATATAAATGTAAAGAAATGTAAGAAAATAGAAATAAAGGAGTAAGTAACATGTACATTATGTACATAATGCTACAATATATAACACAATATATGTAGAGAAATATAAGTAAATAATACAAATAAGAATAAGAAATGAGGATATAAGAAATATGTGCATTAAAGACATACAATATATAACATATAACCACAGTGCAAATAAGTAAATACAAAATGCTGAGATGTGGGACCTATTAAATGTGTTAAATATAAATGTGATTACAATATAAATATGAATTAAATAAGAATATTTCTATATTATTGTACAGTTGAGTTAAGTCAGTATTGTACATGAGAATAATAATAAATTATGTAAAGAGAAAACGAGCAGGAGCAACTGCAACAGGCAGTGTTCGGAGCATGCGTACTTACATATTGGCACATTATGTTCATAGATCTCCTACGATTTGTCTAGGATATTCATCGCATTTTTATTTGTGTGTGTGTGTGAGCTTCACAGTGTTTTGTAATACATGTTTTTGATAGATTGTGATGACTTTATACAGAAAAACTACCATGATTTGCCTGATATATGAAAGTAATCTTTGATTTGACTTTTTTTTTTCTCAGTGAGATTCCAGAGGCATTCGCAGACTTTGCCAGACTTTGTTACAGAGAACTAGGTGCCCACGTGAAGATGTGGATCACCCTGAATGAGCCCAACGATGAGATGGTGAGCTACCAGGAGGGTCATCAGATGCTGCGGGCGCACGCTATGGCCTGGCGCGCTTACGACTGCGAGTTCAGACGCGCACAGGGAGGAAAAGTCAGTAAAAAATCATTTATTTATTTATTAAAATACTTTTATCATGCTGGTATGTTGTTTTATTATAAGCATGTTTTCCTTTTGCAACATTTTAATGGATTTGCTGTTGAAATTTGTGTGTAGGGTTTGTTTTTTGTCTGTTTACCCATGTTGACTCATACAACACAACACTTCCTTGTGCACCAGAGGACTTGACAATGTGTTTTAAATCGTAAATATAGTAGTATATTAGGTATAGGTTGAAATCACTTCAGTCAATAGGAGAATAAAAATATCACTAACATGTTTTGCGTTGTGTCTCAGGTGTCTCTGGCTCTGCACATGGACTGGGTGGAACCGGCGTTTTCATTCAGCCGTGAAGACGTGGAACCGGCTAAAAGGGTTTTAGACTTCCGTGTCGGTTGGTTCGCAGAGCCGATCTTTGGCAGTGGGGACTATCCTCTGGGAATGAGGAGCTGGCTGCGTCAGCTCAACTCACTTGAGTACAAATACTTTATTCATACTTCAATACAGTCGCTTTGTTAGCTACAGGATTTCAGTTTAGAGTCACTATGACAACAGATCATCTAGCCTCCGTAATTCAACGTGTTGATGTATTTCTGGTTGGATTTATACTTGGACTATTCAAAGGTGGGATATCAGTATCAATGATCATGATGTTGTAGTACCAGTATATCACTAATAACAAAAATGTTAAGTATACACAATAGTTAATGGGGCAAAACTATTAACTTGTATTTCTGAAATACATCTCCTATATAAAATGTCATCTTTTCTGTGTGTGTTCCCACAGCCTGCCAGTGTTTAATGAGGTGGACAGAGAGCTGGTTAAAGGGACATATGACTTCTTTGCCATTAGTCACTTCAGTACCAAGTTGGTGACACATGCCAAGGAAGACTCGTAAGATAAAATCATTTGTTTTTTGCCTTTATTTTGATTGTGACACAAGACATACAAACAGGAAACAAGGCGGGAGAGAGGGGTATGCTGTTACATGATGTGCTTTTTAACCACTACACCACTGGACACCAGGCAACAGCTTTGGTCCAAGTTTACTTCCTGTCAGCTACTGCATTAACAAACATTGCAACAGGAAATACAAAGAGGACCATTTAGATTGTTTACGTTGTCAAGTTTGAAAAAGTCTATAGTTTTATAATTGTAGTTGAATGCAAATATGTTGATATGATAATGAGAATTTTTTATTTGTTTTTATGACACACAGCTTCTGTATCATCTCTATGTCTGCAGGTACACCTACACAGCAATGCTAGAGGTCCAGCACATGATAGACACCACATGGATCATGTCCCCAAGGCCTGTTGTGCCCTGGGGCCTGAGGAAAGCCCTCAACTGGGTGAGACTGATCTCGTCTGATCTTGTGAAGAGTTTAAAAAGTTGGATGTTGAGCTAATTGAGCCTTTGTTTTATAAACTAAAACCAGTAGTTGGCAAGTTGACAGGGACATAGTAAAGGGGAGACGTAGGAGACAGACGGCTCACGTGGGGTTTGATCCAAGATAAAAGGGGGCAAACACATGTAGATTTACCCTGCTACTATAATATCATCACCACATATACTTTAAAGGAGTCATATCATGCTCATTTCCAGGTTCATACTTGTATTTTAGGTTTCTACTAGAACATGTTTACATGCTTTAATGTTAAAAAAAACACATTATTTTTCTCATACTGTCTGTCTGAATATACCTGTATTCATCCTCTGTCTGAAATGCTCCGTTTTAGTGCCTGTCTCTTTAAGACCCTCCCCTTAAAAATCCCAGTCTGCCCTGATTGTTCGGCTGACCTACTGTTGTGATTGGTCAGCCAAACCAAATGCTTCAGACTCTGCTCTAACCAGCTTTGTTTGAGGGCGTGCCAAACTAGCCGCTATGGAAATGTGTTACTTGGTGACATCACCACGTTACAGAAGAAAAGGTGGGATTTCAAGCGAGGTGTTTCAGGCAGTTCAGGAGCAGTGTTTCTGTGGGGGAGAGTAACTCCCTTTAGGTGTGGACTTTGGGCTTTTTTAACTTTGCAGACCTTTTACATACACAAAAACTATATAACACACTAAAGGGAAGGGAAAAGCACAAAAGCATAATAGGTCCCCTTTAACAATTTTTAACCAGGTTGTATTTTTTATGGAAAGATTAGATAAAAGTATTCTTAAATGTCAAACATTTCTGGAGGTCATCTTTAAAATTTCACTGCAAAACCATAAGTGATGATATTTTGGCTAGATGCCATAAAAACACTATTAGCATGAGCAGGTCTGGGCTCAGTGCCTTGCTTTTTGCACCCATGATTCAGCAGTTTAGACTCTTCAAATGCTACTTGGAAGTGTTTGAGTTGATATGAAAGTTGATATTTCAATGTGATAAACTTGAAAAACTGACGTTGCTCTTCTGCTGTGTAAGGTGAGGGAGCACTACTGTGATGTACCGGTCTATGTGATGGCTAACGGGGTCCAGGAAGACCCAGCCCGCTTCAAAGACAGCCTAAGAGTCTACTACCTGTACAACTACATCAATGAGGTGCTGAAAGGTGAGACTACAAACACACATCTTGCTGTTGAGATTTTATTACATTAATGCAACGCACTTGGGGGGCTGAATATTGTCATCACTGCGTTTGTGTACAGTGATCAATCCTTTAGAGGTGACTGACGTTTTCCCCTCACTGGCCTCTGTAGAGCTTAATTATTAGACAGGTATCTAGGTCACTGACCCCTGAATAGTCAGCGGACACACAAAATATCAACACACGCTTCACTTGAATTGTGGAGTTAAGGTTACTACCCGTCCTTGTAAAGTTTATTGGGTCACACTCGGCGAAGACCTTGGATGTTATTGTAAGTTGTAAATGTGCTCTGTCACCACGAGGGGGCAACCACCCACAGAAAACAGTTTGTGTATGTTTGTGTAGAGTGATATGTTTATGGTCTAGAAACCTACGTAAGTCTAAAATACAGCAGCCATGACATATTTTTTACATTTTATGTTGAATGCTTTATGAAACATTTGATTTTATCTCTGAAACTTTAAATCAACAGTATGACTTGTGTGTCATAATTATGAGACATTTTCTATAAACAGCAATGTCTGAAAATCATGCAAATTAAAAAAAAAATCAAAGGAAATACTTTTGAAATAGCGACATAAATTGGGTTTACAATAAACAAAATTACATTATTAGAGTGCTTGTAATTACCATAGTTTACTTTCCAAAGCTGCAAACAATTGCTGCTGTGTTTAAAGGAACAGTGTGAAACATTTCGGTGGGATTTATTTGCAGAAATGGAATATAATATTAATAACTTTGTTTTCAGCCAGCCGCCGTCTGACTAATTTTGCTCCTAAAGTAGTGTTATTATGGTAAGGATAGCCTCTGAGCGAGGTGAATGGCGCTACCACGGTTTTGCACTCGGCAGTTCACATTACCGCAGTCTTGGAAAGGGAGAAGTAAGCAAAGGGGTATCTGCAACCACACCACTAGATGTCGCCAAATCCTACACACTGTATTTTTCATCCACCAACACAGGCTTTATGCTCTACATATATCTTTTGGTAACACTTTATTTCAACCCCCCATATTTAACATTTATAAGCAGTATAAAAACATCCACAGAGCCTTTAGAAAGGTGCCGGATAAAAGTATAGCTTCTCCTGAAAAAAATATTATGATTGTGAATTAATTATTTTAAAAATGTTGGCAGGTCCAAATGAATGTTTTGTTTATCTCTGTGGAAGATATCTGACATTTTGGTTCCCACTTCTAATTGATAGCACCTTTAATGAATGACAATATAACACAGTTGTAATGATACAAAATATGTCTTCATAGGAGAAGTTACAATTGTTGAAAATACATTATGTTATTAAACTCGTCCTTAGATTGGCTTATAACTTCATCATACAATTTATTATATGTTTATATGCTACCGATAGATGATAAATGGTGGGGGTTACCTTTTTTTTTCTGTCACAACCTCAACACGCACAGACAAGGAACTCCTCAACCTGTTGTGTTTCCTCCTCAGCGTACACTCTGGACGGTGTCAACCTGAAGGGTTATTTCGCCTACGCCCTGAGCGACCAAAGGGACCCGGGCTTCGGCTTGTACGGTCACGTTCACGAAGAGGTCATCATCAAGGCCTCTCTCTCCAACTATCGCAACATCATCCAGCACAACGGCTTCCCCATTCAGGGAGCCGCGCCCCAGCAGTGTCCCATCGTGCCTCAGCCCTGCCTCGGCTGCCACGTGCTGGTCAAGAGGCCTGTGGTGGGTTTCCTCACTCTCGTAGGTTCAGGGGTGCTGATCACCCTGGGCCTCATTATCTACTACACAGCTAAGAGACACAAGGAGTGTTACTGATGATTCGGACTGGAGTGTTTCTTTTTATGAATGACTCGAGAGAGAAAAACCTGAGCTTATTGTTCAGCGGCGTAGAGTTCAGTCTCGATACTTTACAACCCTAAATTATAGTACTTTTTTAAACGGAAGTGGTCCAATCATCTTCACGTTTTAGGTGTTACAACTGTTATTAAATGTTATGTAAGGCACCCTTTTTACAGCTGATAAAAGCTGCACATTATCAGTTCCAGATGACGGTGTATATTACAGAATGGCCTTTTGTTTGTGAGTTAACGCTGTTCAGAAAGTCACCCATTAGGGGTTTCCATTTTTTTTTTGAGACCTCTTGCACTCCACCAGATCATTTCCCCATAGAATCCAAAGGAGAAAACCTCTGGATAGTACGTTTTAAAGATTTAATCGGATGTTAGTACTGGCCTTTATGGGCTGACAGAACATCTCAAAAGACTATTTTACATTTTTGTAATGTCATTTGTGCAGTTTTGTGACTGTAATGAGTATTTGTCTATCTGTTTATTGACAATAAATTTGCTTAAATAAGAAAGTAAAAAAAAACTTTTTGGTGTATTAGATACTTGCAACACCCATGGTTTGATTCAGGCTGGGAATTTTTGTTGCATTAATCCCCCTCGTTCTCTCTCTGTATTTCCAGTCTGGCTCACATACTGGGAATCTTTGCGCAAAATCAGACAGTATTGTAGGCAGATGTTTCGATACCATTTTTCCTTCCTGAATGCGACCGATCTAATACCGGCGTGATTAAAAAAAAAAAAGTTGTTTATTAGTAAACAGCTGTTTACTACTGACCATGTATGGATGTGATAGGATTACTATCTTTGTTGTATGGCCTAGCTCAGGTTAAACCTTTTGTAAAACATGCCGCATTGTTGTTTGACTGCAATCGGTTCTTCGCTGCTCTAAACAGTAGTTGCCAGTGGCAGCCATGATACATCCAGGGCAACAGCACAGTGAAGAATTGAATTCTGGTTAAACAAGTTGATTTTTTTCAACTTGAACATTTTTTTTTCTTCATAGTAATAAGATCCACGTCTGGTAATTTCCAGAGAGCAAAACCAGACTTTTTCTTGCAATTTATTGTCATGTTCTGGTGCAGATTTTTTACAAACAACATGTCATCCTTGCAGTATATTTTTAATACAAATAATTGCCTGCTACTGCTGCTGCTATCAAAACTGCTTATTTTACACCACTAGAGTGACAGTTCAGGGTTTACAAACTGTATACAGTGCTGACGTTCTGGGCAACAACCCATGGCATAAAGCCACAAACTGTCTATATCAAGATTCATTCTGGCGTGAGTTATGCTGATGTCACCACCATGCCTTATAGAATCTGTATCATGTCCACTGAGAGTCTTGTTGGGGCAAAAAAAGCAAGATATCGGGAAATCAACAAAGGGCTGTTGAACTCCTGTCAAGAAAAATATCCGTATTCAAAGTCCATTCAGAGTCTAAAACATCATGGCGTCCAGACCGTCTTCCATGAACTTCTTGTAGACGGCCATGAATTTGGCAGTGAAGGCCTCGAGATGGTAGATAGCTTTGTTGCCCAGCTGCAGTCTGTGTTCGTAGTAGGCTGCTATGTGGGCCACCTCGGTCTTCAGTTGACCGTCGCAGTTACTCAACAACTCTGTTACCAGACCCTGTTAGAGGATTAGACGAGGAAAATGAATATGACCTTAAACATCACGCCAAACACTTTGACAGGAGATGATGTGTTGTAAACTGTACCTTCATAATGATATCAGCAGGGATACAGTGAGTCAGCAGCTCGTACAGCCTGGCTCGAACCTCCAACAACCTGGAACAGACACAGACGAGGATTCGGCGTTAAAATATCCCCACAAATCTGATTAACTTTCCAACTCTTCTCTCTCTCTTTGCCTCGCCTACCTCTGAGGGCTCTGCTGGCTGACAATGGCGTTAGCTGTTTCTCTGAGGTAGACCTCCCAGTCCGTCTGCGGGACGTCTTGGTCTGCCGAGAACGGATACCTGGGGAAGATTAATACAGACTAAATCGGCGGCTCCTTTTTGTTAATATTCAATGCTAATCCACAGATGATGCTGTGGAGGATAATACTTACTGCTGCACTCTGCAGGCCTCACACATCAAAAGGGCTTTGCGAAGGTTGCGACCAGACTTCTCAGTGATTTGCTTGGCCAGCTCAGGTGGAAGGAGCAGACCCTCCTTCTTACAGATTGACGTCAAAACATTACAAACCTGACCAAAAGGAATAACACAGAGACAAGGGAAAAAAAAAAAAAGGTGAAATGTCGTCTTAACTTGTGCAGCAAATTTGAGGTATTCCAATGTGCTACTTTCAGATGATTACTAATTACAAATCTAAACCACATCATCTCCATCGTACCTCTTCTGTGCTCGGCAGAGGAACTCTGATCGCCAGACAACGGCTCTGAATTGGCCCGATGACTTTGGAGGTGGAGGTAGAGCAGAGGATGAGACGGCAGGTGGACATGTACTTTTCCATTGTCCGGCGCAAAGCGTGCTGGGCGTCCTTCGTGAGTCTGTCCACCTCTGTTAGCAAGACCACTGAGAACAAAAGTGTGTCAAGGATTACTACAACAGTGACGGTCTGATAATGTTTTCACAGAGGATGGCATCAGGGAAAGCTAGTTAACAGACCGTTCTAAAACATGGACCAGCATTCACAGGTTAAAGTGGCACAAAGGTAAATGTGTCTTTAACTACCTTTGAACTCTCTCTGGGTGCTTGACTGGATCTGCTGCGACTGAGCCACAGTTTTAATCAGCTCTTGAATCACAACACGGTCCTGGTTTCCAGCATCACTGTACGGAACAGAACAGATATTAATTACTTTCTTTTGCTTGCTATAGCATACATATCTGCCCTGGAAATCACTTAATTCATCATTAAGTTACCTTGCGTTGACTTCCAAGTGGTAGTTGCTGGCTATTGTGTTAATCTCAATTTTCTTCTTTGAGGGAGCCTGGAGACGAAAAAACACAAAACAGGGATGTAAGTAAGCCTTCATCAGACAATTTGATCGTGATCTCATGAAGACTGAGGAGAGATGCCAGGAGAAACTGCATGTTAGTGATGTATTGTGAGGCAGTTATGGCATTATTTCCCCTCTCACCACGATGGTCTGGTGCTCTATGCGGAGCTTCTCCACCCCAGCTCCATACAGCTCCCTCAGCAGACACATGATGCGGGTCTTCTTCCCAGCGCCTGATGGGCCGTACACCAACAGGTGAGGGAAGTCGCCACATTGAACCTGGAATAAACATTTAAAAGAAAGAGGGTTTGCTTTATAGGAATACCTTTGCTTTGACTTCACTGGACTATCCAATTAACGTTACTTGCCTTAATTTTCACTTGTGTAGTTAAGTGATGCTTGGTAGCTCTACATTAACCAAAGCACCTATAACAAACTTTATGTATATATATAGCATTTTTCCAAAACAATGTTTACAAGGTGCTTTACATGGTAAAAACAACAGAAACATGCACGTGTTAATCATAAAACATTAAGTAATAGCCCTATCCAAAACAATTAAAACAAGCAGTATGGCATAAAACATAGTAAAAACATGGCAATTAACATGAAAACTACAAAACATAAGTGGAGAAGTAAAATAGAAGGATCTCATGAAGGCAAGACTATAAAAGTGTGTTTAAGGATAGACTTAGCCATCCTAATCGCCTAGGTTATGTGTCATCACAGTTCTCAATGTCTATTTATTATCTGCTTTCTCTTATCTATTTTATTTCTATTTATTATATTTTATTAACTTATTTGCTGTCCTTCACCGACCTCGGTTTGTCAGTTCTATTGGTCTGTGATTGACATAACATTTTGAATGGTTGTCTGGATGTTGTCTGTGTGTGTTTGTGGGGTAAACTGTGAATTGAATTGCCCTTCTTGGGATCAATAAAGTTGTCTGAATCATTATTTGCGTTACCCCATTAGCAACATTACATTAAAGCAAA
Organism: Sebastiscus tertius; assembly: GCA_916701665.1. Lineage (NCBI taxonomy): Eukaryota > Metazoa > Chordata > Actinopteri > Perciformes > Sebastidae > Sebastiscus > Sebastiscus tertius. The sequence goes on along the minus strand of CAKAOH010020055.1, from coordinate 61,054 downwards.
CATTTCAGACACTGAAGGGCATTGTGAGGTGAATCTAGCAATACTGGCACTCAAATGACTTCACATGTTGTGTATTTGCTCCATAATAATTAATGTGATGAACAATGCTATCACAAACAAGCTAGTTTAACTGTCCAAATTTATATTTACACTTAACTGACCGGGTTAACAACGTCCAAAGGGACTCATTTATGTGTGTAAAGTTGATTAAACTTGTTGGTATATCAGCCTTAACGTTATATAAGCAGCAGCTATTAGCTATATGATGCTATTGTTAACATAGCCTGAACACAGTGAACATAGTTATCATGCAGGTCGCTTCTCTCTCACCAGGTGTTTCAGCTGAGTCGCTTGCTCTTTATGATAGTCGAGCTTCCCGAGGGAAGTCGGTCGATATTTGTCCACCCAAAGACTCATTGCGTCGTGAGTTTAGTAACTGTTATCGTCCGTATTGACAGCAGACAGACAGACCTCTCGCTGGCTAACTCCCGCGAAATATTATTCATACGCCACCCGCGCTGCCGCTGCTGCTGCTACTTCCGCTTGTCTTCTTCTTCTTTGGTGTTTATTGGAGGTTGGTGGTGTATTACCGCCACCTACCGGAAGGAGCAGTAGGTCGAAGGGGGAACTGCTACAGGTGAGTGACAAATCCACCTTTTCCTCGTGAAAACCACAAAACTATAAGTAGGCTAGACATGGCAGTCCATTATCTGATAACGATGACTGTATTCTTACAGAATTATATATTATAAAGTATTAGAACAGCACTTTTATCATGGCTGTAGCCTGCTAGCAAAATGTCATCATGTTAAAAAAAAATAATATGGCCGCCATGTCCCCAGAGTTATGTGGAGAAGAAATACTCAAAAGCTTATCTTAAAGTGGCAGTAGGCAGTATATTTTTGGCATCATTGGGCAAAAATTCCATGATAGCCTTTCAGCATATTGTTATTCAAGTGTTCTGAGAGAAAACTAGACCTCTGCTCCTCCTCATGGATCTGTTTTCAGGCTTTAAAAAAAATTAGCCCGTGACGGGAGACTTTGACCAATCACAGGTCATTTCAGAGAGAGAGCATTCCTATTGGCTGTGCTCCGGTCATGTGACCAGAACTTGGCGTTCTTTCACCAGATTTCACAATGGCGGCGGCATCACAAACTTTCTCATTTTACAGCTAAACCGTGCACTACAAGATGATTCTGAAAACATTTGAGGTGAGAAATAGGTATTTACGTAACATATTATTGATTCATATTTGATCAGCGCAGCCTAGTTTGACCATTTGCTTGGAGTTCGCGAGTGATTGACAGCCGGCTCTCATAGACAGCATATGGACAGCAGACCTCAGATCAGTTCTTACTGCTTGTTTTCCTCCAGTATGTGAAATCTTGCAAGAGATGACCTCCACTAGTGTCACCCTTGCGTGACTTCTGTTGTTATGTTCAAGTGTAAGTAGAGATGTGTGTGTGTATATACCATACAGGACAGCCCTGGACAACAGGTGTCATGTTGGGAGAAAGCCCAGCAGAGGACGAGGAGTTAAAAGCAGCTCATTTTCACCTATCACATTAATCTGTCTATATCCTATGTGGAATTGTAAGGATAGCATCTTTTCCTTTTGCTGCAGATTTGCAGGCATTTACAGTGAAAACAGTAAGGTTACAAAGAAACAACCAAGGAATGTGAGATAGTTAATCCTATTCAACCAAAACAAAAGCTCATAATGTCACCATGCTGTCATGCCATGCCATGACAAGAAGGTGTGTACTGGTAGTTTTTAGTAGTGGTGGAATATAACTAATTACATTTACTCAAGTACTGTACTTAAGTACAATTATGAGGTACTAAGTTGTACTTTACTTGAGCATTTACATTTTATGTTACTTTATACTTTTACTCAACTCCATTTTGAAAGCAAATATTTTTAGTCCACTACATTTATTTGACAGCTTTAGTTACTTCACGACATTCAGGTTATTAATAGAACATTTAAAAAAATAAAATCAACTAACACATTATGATGTATTATCACAGGTTAAGTTTACCCAGCAGTATATAAAGTACTTAAACTTAGCGCCACCTTTACCAGCTGCAAGTGATGAACACATGCATCACTAATTATAATTAAATTATATAATTACATTATGCTGAAATGGGCCATTCTGCATAATGAGTACTTTTATTTTTGATGCTTTAAGTATATTTAGATGCTAATATCTTTGTACTTTTACTTAAGTAAGACTTTGAATGCAGGACTTTTACTTGTAACAAAGTATTTTTACACTGTAGTGTTGCTTCTTTAACTTAAGTAAAAGGTCTTAAAAGATTTTTCCTTTACTTTTTTTTGGAGAAGCTCTCTAAATATGTTGCTTTATACACAGGGGGTCTATGCCCTTGTTCTATCATCTCCACCTGAACAACCCATTTGTTTATCTAATAATCTGATTTTGGGCCATGCAAAAGGACAAAAAAGGAAAAACTTTAGACACAGGCCATTCATTAAATCTAAAGTCAAGAAAGTGCAGAATTTCTTACTTTCCAACACATACAGTGTTGGAAAGTACATTTTTCTTTGCTTATCTGACTTAGTGCACTTTAATGTTTATTGTCAAAATCCGGTTTTGTTGTCTTTCATATTTGACACTGTGTCTACTGTACACACTGTCAAGATAACACAGTTTACATAATTCATTGTGGGTGTATTAGTGTTTTGTTTGTGCAGCCAATCTTGATACATGTTTTATGTGCTCTCCCTCAGTGGAATGATTTATAGACTTCATAAAATAAAGCTTTTATAGATACTCATTATCCTCCTCTTTCTTTTCTCTAATAGTTGTATTGTATAGTTAATCTACCTGTCATATCAAACCTTGCCTTCCTTTCTCATCTTCTTCTTTGCCCTGCTTTCCTTCAACCTGACCCACCGCCGGCTCCCTCTCTATGACAGGAATGTTCTATATGGAGCAGCGTGTCTCAGCAGGTTGGCGTAGCTTGTACTGAAATACTGTACATGTTTGAGTTAAATTAATTAGCATCCATCATCACAGCAATGTAGGGCAGTGAAACATCTGGGACGGCTGCTGGAAGTTTATCAAGTTCATTCACGCAAGATAACTTATTTAGTTCATTCATAAGTATCACTTTGACTCATGAATAAGTGTGTTTTTATTCATGGCCTGATAGCTTGTGTGCTTGTGTTGAATGCTGTATGGTCCAAAACACAGTGACATTTCCAGTGGTATTTGGTTTGTTGCCTTTTCATCTGATAAATTCAACATAAAAAATCTCTTTTGACAGACCACAGACCTTGTTGTGAAAACTGTCAACTGTCCTTAAATGCTGAACTGTCATGATGATCATTTTAATGTTGCTGATTTTTTTCAAATGTCATTTTGTGATGCTTAGACTGCAGCAATCTTACCATCACTGAGCTTCTTTCTATTTGGATGAATTACAGCCAGTATCTTTATACCTGAACAAATAGATAGTCAGACAGCACTCTGGCAGTGGTGGAAGAAGTATTAAGACCTTTTACTTAAGTAAAAGTAGCAAAATTAGCATTAAAATATACTTAAAGCATCAAAAGTAAAAGTACTCATTATGCAGAATGGCCCTTTTCAGAATAATATATAATATAGAATTATAATTGGTGATGCACGTGTAGTGTATACATCACTTCAATGTTGCAGCTGTTAACGTGGAGATCATTTTACAAAGTAAAAGTACTTTATATCTTGCTGGGTAACTTAACCTGTGAAAATACATCATAATGTAGGGATGCACCGATCCGACTTTTTCAGTCCTGATACCGCTATCAATACCTGGGCTTTGGGTATCCGCTGATACCGAGTACCAATCCAATACCATTGTTTAATTCATAAGCTGTATGTCTCACTGTGTGGAAGTGACTGGGATCATTCTTTTATGTGTAAGGCAACATCAAGCTTGACTTCAACATTGCTTTTCCTAACTTTGTAAAACAAAATGTAACTAATAAATACATAGATGATTACTGAATTGTTATTTATTATCAAAATAATACATTTTACACCAACAACTTGGTAAAAAAAAAAAAAAAAAACTTCAAAATGAACATGAATTATAATTCAAGTGTGAATCTTTTAATGCAGTAACAAATTGGTCAAAACTTAAATAGGAATTAAAATTCCAATATATAATATATATGTAGTATATAAACATCGTCCCGATTGTCACCGATATCCGATCCAGCTATTTGAGTCAATATCAGCCCGATATGCGATCCAGTATTGGTATCGGTGCATCCCTATAATGCATTAGTTGATTTCTTTTTTTGATTTTCTATTAATGATCCGAATACGTAAAGTAACTAGTAATTAAAGCTGTCAGATAAATAGTGGACTAAAAAGTACAATATTTGCTTTCAAAATGGAGTAAAAGTATAAAGTAACATAAAATGTAAATGCTCAAGTAAGTACCTCTTAATTGTATTTAAGTACAGTACTTGAGTAAATGTACTTAGTTCCATTCCACCACTGCACTCTGGGAATAATATTTTGTAATGTGATTGATGGTGGAGAGACATTTACTTGGTACACCCTGAACCTTGACCAGATCTCTTCTCCCCAAGACCTGAAGGGTCAAACAGGCCTCAACAGGTAGAATCATCCTCGAAGTTAAATAACAGGTCTGTGCTCTTGACCTACAAAACATAAAATCCAATGTTTGCTGGCAAACTTGAGGAATTCCACAGTCTGTCGACAGCTTTGTAAGGACCTTAAGTCCTTTCTAGTTAATCAAAGCTTACAGTGTTGCTGTAGTTACAAAAAAGTATGAACTGAGAGAGAGATTTAGAAGAGAAACATGTTAAAAGCATTACCTCATGCGTCGTCGAGGAATGTGCTTCTGAGGTGAAAAATCTTTCGCCTCGAGCCACATTATACAGCATCGAGTGAAAAGGAGGAATGGGGAGGAGGGAAAGGTGCGACTCAGACCTCAAGCCTATTAATCAAAGTCTTATTTGTCTTAAGTGCATGCAGCTATTTAACCTGTCTGATCATTTCCACAACAGAACTTTACATTTCATTTGCTTCCAGTGCATAATTGATCTCCTTTTCTCTCTCGCATTCACATGCAAAATAACAGTAACACACACATACACACACACACACACACACACACACACACACACACTTATACAGGTAGTACAAACACCTGCCTGTGGAACTCACTGTCTTCTTGCTGAGGTAATGTAGGAGGGGGAAGCATTCCTCAACCCTTTTCTTTTTTTTCTCCTCCCCTCACAGGGTTTCATATCTTTTCGGAGACTCTTTCTGTATTATCGGCGTCATGCAGCGTATAAGCAGCACTACGGTGCCTCAGCTGGATACTTGTGTTACCTTCTGACTGCTGCGTTGGATGACACAACTTCTACAGAAAAACATCTGGTACGTTGAAATAACTATTCTGTGTTTCTTTATAAAGCAGCCTATTGTTCCTAAAATGTTTGTTTTTGTAAAAAAGAAACAGGTCACAGTTAGAGATTAGTGATTATAGTTTGAGGTTAAGATTATTATGTATTGACATTCAGATGTTATGTTATTGTACATTCATAGTTTTTGTCTGTGCAGTTGTCATGGCTTACATGCATTGGGAACAAATGATTCAGAAAGGATTTGCACTTTACATACACATGCTGTCTGTGTTTTACAGCAGGGGTGTCTCAATATGTCGGTGTTACACCAAAATCTGTGACCGCAGAGTGCCAGCAACACGTAATGTTACCATTTCTGATGGCTGTCGTCAGAAAATGTGACCCCACTGTACCTATCTTTTGCTTTTCTTTTAGAGTTTTGTGAATATAGCTTTGAATTAAAATGATTAAAATACATATTTTTTTAAAAACAAATTAGTTTTCTGTGTTTTTCCTGTCACATATTTGCCTAATTTATACAGATGCAGTGGGGTCACGACGACAGCCGTCAAAAAAGGCAACCTGGTGTTGCTGTTTCTCTGCGGTCACAGATTTCGGTGGTCACAGATTTTGGTGCAGCACCCGGTATTGACAATAACTGTGATATTTAAAAATGAAATATTGATATCATGTTAATAATACACATATGAAGCGCCTCTTAAATCACACTTTTGAACAGTTTTGGTTACAGACTCTCTCACCGACCTGCTCCACGCGTATTTTGAGTGTAATTCATTTGACAAAAACGCACAATAAACAAAGTTAAAGATGAATTTGACTGATATAATTTTTTTTTTTCTCTCAAATGTTCTAGAGATATCGCAGCGATATACGATATCTAAATAAAAAATATAAATTCTATTGGCCACGATAATCGTGTAGTGAAAAATCTGATGTGACAGCCCAGGTTTTACAGTAATATAATTTTAACCCAATTTAAAGACCCACCACTGTGTGTGTTTGAAAAACAAAGAAAAAATGCCAGGCTAGGAAAGGGTGTGTTGGCCGCAGCCGAAAATATCCACCAGGAAAAAACAATGTTTGAGCAAAATGCATTTGTCAAAAAAAAAAAGTCTAAGAGCTGCAGAGTGGTGCACTGTGGGTTTTTTTTTTTTTTTTTGTGAAAACAAACTTAGTTGACTTTAGCATGGGCCAGTCACATTTGTGATTATTTTGGCACAAAATATCCCTTTTTAACTAATATCTAGTGCTATTAGTAGAGTACTCACAGAATCAAAATAATTGAATCAAACGGCAGTACTGGGCAGGGCTTTGCCGATATGATCAAAATCTTCTATCCCGATATATAGATAATTTCATATCTCAATAACAATATAGATCATATCATGATGTAGCATGTTTTCTGGTAATTTGATAAATAGTCTATTTGAAATATCACCGAATCACTGATTTAGAAGACATAATTGTGTATCACGATATAGATATGTTGATTGACCAGATAAACCAAGCAGCAGTTGCATCCCTCTTAAGTCTGCATGCAAATCCAAACTTGAATCCAGACATATATGACACTGGATTATACATGCACATATTCTTCGGTGTGTGAACATGAATCAATTTGCCCAAAGTTACATTCTGTGTCTCTTTCTTTCTCTCCAGCTCAGGTATCAAAGGAATTTTCCGGGGCATTCAAATGTGGGCCAAAGTGTAAATATCATCCACTTTATCTCAGCAGCTGTATGTTAAATGACGGTTCATCACGCTCCGTTTGAATGAGCCACCGTTGTACTTACTATAAAAGACTCAACAGATGAAGACTGGTTCACTAGTGATGCATGGATGTCCAGAAGCTGTTCAGCAGCAGCAGCAGCCCAACAGGCATATTCACCCCCAGGCTGTGGCTGCCCCTTTTGGTGACCTGAAAGTTCAAGTTCCCCTCTTGACTGAACGCTCCAACAACAATCTGAGAACCATGTCTGAACCTGCTCCTCTGCTGCACTGTGCTGCGGGTCCCGTGGCCAGTCATGCTCAAAGATGGAAGGAGCCGAAGGTGGACATCAGTGATACGACCGACGTGAAGCAGAATGGACACTGTGAATGCAGTTCAGACGTGGATAAAAGTAGTTGCAACCATCCTCCAGCGTCTGCGAATGCATCAGAGGACTGTTCGTTGGATCTGCTGAGAATAGTGAAGCACAAGCCGAGTGCCATCGTGTTCTGTGACAACCAGGGGACCTCAGATGTTGGAGAGTCCTCTTCATCCTCCACTGAAGAGAGAGAGGATGACGATGACGAGGAGGATGATTTCCCCGAGGCGTCACAATATAAGGAATTCCTGGTCAGTCGTCGCCGTAGAAACTTGAGCAGAAACAGGAAGTGCTCGAGGAAGAGACAGGATGCCCAGCCTAATGGCGCTGCTGCATCTGGCTGGCAAAAACCCACCAACAAGGGAAAACCTGAGTCCGCAGGTAGCCAGGAGGAAGAGGAAATGCTGCAGAAGAACAATGGAGAACAGGTAAGAAAAACAAGACAGGAGGCAAGTGATAACAAAGACAAAGAATTGTTATTCACTGTGTAGAATTGCCAGAGGAAAAAAATAAGTAGCTGCATTCTTGTGTTACATTGCACTGCAGATAGGCCTTTTTCACAGCAGACATGTTGACTTCTCATAGTAGGAAAAGTACATGTTCTATTAATAACATCTCAGGAAGCAATGAGCCAGCATGCACAACACCAGGACAATTCATTTTTATTATTTTCACCTGTGCTTTTCCTACTATGACATGACAAACTGTCCAACTGTCTCAATAACAAAAAGCCTGTTTTGTAACTGTGAAACCTTCTTCCACCACTAGAGGGCAGCAAATTGCTTCAAACTGATCAGCAAGAGCTTGTTTCCACTTAACTACTACTTTTGTAAGCTTGTTGTATTTTTTCCAGTGTGTCTTCCAGATATTTTGAATAGTATAAATATAAATTCTTGTGATTTTATAAATGTTTCAATATCAACTAGAAACAATGTAATTGATTGCATCATTCACAATCTACACACTGTATACTGTACTTGATGTTGCAGTATAGCAGGGGTATTCGGGTTAAAATTCAAAGAGGTCCAGTTAGAGAACATTTCCTCAAGCAAATCATAATGTCTAGCTTGTGTTATGATTCAGTGCCATATGTATTAAAGTAGCCAGTAGTTGTATCAACGTCTGTATGTAGTCAAACTCAAATAAAGTACAATTCAATAATATTTCAACAATATTTATTGTCAGTTTTCACATTGAACTGGAGGGATCATGACTAGTAAGTAGCCTAATAAATAAGTGCTTTTTTCTTATTTTATGTAAAAAAAAAAAGGCTGTATTTAGAAATAAAAACAGTGCCGTAAAGGCTAGAAAAGCTGCGCCGGTTAAAATGGAAAAGCTCTGTCAAAATGTAATAATTCTCAGTAGTTTATCGGTTATAGGTCAGGGTCTGGATAGGACGGATATACTTTATTTAATACTCTTATCAACATGGGAGTGGACAAATGTGCCGCTTTATGCAAATGTATGTATATACAGTATTTATTATTGAAATCAATTAACAAAACAAAACAATGACAGATATTGTCCAGAAACCCTCACTGGTACTGCATTTAGCATAAAAAATATGCTCAAATCATAACATGGCAAACTGCAGCCCAACAGGCAACAACAGCTGTCAGTGTATCAGTGTGCTGACTTGACTATGACTTGTGCGAAACTGCATGTGATTATCATAAAGTGGGCGTGTCTGTAAAGGGGAGACTTGTGGGTACCCATAGAACCCATTTTTATTCACATATACAGTATATCCTCCTTCATCTATAACATTAGGAGATAAAGAGTTCATAATCGTTTGAATTCTTTGGATTATAAGTTTTTGAAGGGAAAGAGAAATCTGTGTTGAAAAGAGGAGGATCTGAGCAAAAAGGATTATTTTGGCAGGTATACCTTCAATCATAAATTCCTCTCATTTTTCCCCTGGCCCGGCCTGGCATCTCCACCTCCCAGCATGCACCGTACCAGCGGGCCATCCATGGTAGTAATAGTGTGAGCGTGCCCCTGACGGCGTTCTCACACCTGTCAGAGCAGCCCTCAGTCGCTGGCACGTTCCCACAACAGTCCTCTGGCACACTGCACGCTGTTCTCCCCTCTTGGACTGAAATGAAAGGATTTGTTCTCCCCGCGCTCCTTTTGTGATGTCGTTCTCAGAGTTTGACCAAGTAGCTTTTAAAGTCACTTATTGACAAGCTTAGGCAGCGCTCATTTGAATACCTGTTAAGTCAAAGAGGCCCCATTGTGGCTCCGCATTCTTGGAATATCTTGGTTCGGACTGTTTCGTCACACTCAACAATGTGGGTAACAGTTTAGAGTAAAAAGTATTTAAACTGCATTTAGAGTGAAATGAATCTTACAAGCTTGGTTGTAACACCGGTATCAGTTTTGTAGGTGTTTTGAATCCTATCTCAGCCTTGGTCACTGGACACATTACTGCCTCAACCAATTCAGCTTTTTTAAGTTAAAACAGTTTACAGAATTTTTTTTTTCTCTTACGTGATTATATAAACTATGATCTGTTTTTACAAAAAAATATTAGACGTCTTTGTTGAATACTCGATTGTGATTGGTTAATCATGGCGTTCTACGGTCTATTATTTCTTTATAGCAGACCGATGTTATGCATAACAGACCGTTGCTGTGGGCGCAGCTCTGATGTCGGACTCTGTCGGACCGTTTTTGTGTCAAATTATTGATTTCTTAAGTAAGCAACCGTGTAATAAGCGGGATAATGTACAGCTAGCGGTTCATTGTTGTAAAATAAACCCTGACTGGGCAATGCGGCACCGCGACCCGCTAGCTGTACATTACCCCGCTTACCACACAGCTACTTACTTAAGAAAGCAATAATTTGACACAAAAACGGTCCGCCAGAATCCGAGATCAGAACTGCGTCCATAGCAACGGTCTGTTATACATAGCAACGGTCTGCTATAAAGAAATAACAGACCGTAGAACACCGTGATTGACCAATCACAATCGAGTATTCAACAAAGCCGTGTAATAATTCACAACAATCGCTCGCTGTACATTATCCCTTACATAAGGGTGTGAATTGAACATCGTAATCTTTCATTCCCAGAAAAACACAACATGCAACCAGTCAGTCATTACTGTAATTTCCAGTGGTATATTAAGCCTGTGGATTTGGAAGATCACCAGAATTTGTTTGCAAGTGAAGCTACTGCTGCTCACTTCTCCTCTACTATTATTTAGGTACAGTACCAACATGATATTGTTTATATTGATTCATGCACAAATACCTTTCATCTCAGATCAGCAGTAAGCACACTTAGAGCACAGACCAAGGATAGCCTGCCCTTCTTCATTTATTCATAGACTTATGTGTCAGGATAATGGGTGTTTTAGTCTTTCCAAGACAGCTCAGACAAATAATGAAATGGTCTTGTAGCAGAGATATATGGATGCATTAAGAGCTCTATCCTCTGTATACATACTACTTGGGTCATAAGCCTATTAACATTTCATGAACTTTGAGAGCACTCTGCTGTGAAAAGTAAATGTGTGCACATGGGTGTCTATGCGCATGCCATGGTGTGCATATGTGTTCATTTTACGCGCCACTCTGCTCATGTTTACAGTCACTCATGCCACTGAAAGGCCTCCGCGCCCTGCGCTCTCCCCTCGCCACGGCTCTGTCCCCCATAGTGAGGGTAAAAATAGCACCCTGCTGCACATAGACAGCCTTCTGTGCTCCTGTGTGTAGGAATCTGGAGATGTGGGGGCTGTAACACACAGGAAATAGCTTTACTGCCAAGGCCGTTACTGCAGATATTTTTTAAACTGGTCAACATGATGGGGTTGGGAGTGGGAGTGGACAGAAGGGTGTGTTTGTGTGCGTGAATGGGTGGGTGTGGGCTTGCGTGTATGCATGCATGTGTCTATGCACGTATGTGTTTGAGTGAGGGGGCTGTTTTTGGACTTCAAGCTCCTCAAAGGGGCCCTATGTGCTGCTATCAGCCTCTGGGACTCTGGGATTGGCAGCGGAGCCCAGAAACAAAGCAGTTTGTTCATTTCCTGGAAGGCCAGCGAACAAGTGTCTCAGTCAGAGTCCATGACCAATGGGTGGAGAGGGAAAGAGAGGGAAAGCGAGGGAAAGCGAGGGTTTAGGTATGTGCATAAACTGAGCTGTAATGGAAGGGACAGATATTACAACACATTTACATAACGTGCGTTGACCACACTGCTGTTTTTATATAGTTCAAAGGCAGTTTTTTTTAGGTGTCTTTATGTGTGGCTTCAGTGTTTCTCTTCTATCAAAACCTTTACAATAATCTCATTGAGAAGGTGTCACCTCCTCCAGAGTGCAAGCCAAGGTACACTGTGTACCCCTGGTTGAGCTGACAAAGCACAATGTTCATCTGCGAGGAGGCTGGAGGCAATGAAGGGTGGAGTAGGTGGATGAGGAAGAGGAGTGTGTGTTGGGTTAGCTTCAGCAGACGAGACCAGCATACATCAGTGTAACCCCAGAGTTTGTTCTTGTGCCAACGTGTGTGTTTGTGTCTTTTGACCTGTGTGTGTGTGTGTGTGTTCAGGCTGCTGCGTCGTCTGACTCCATGACCCTGCTGAAGAAAAAGTTGGATCACCTCAATGAGGGGATCCAAGAAGTCCAAAGCGCTGATTCCTCCCACTCAGACGTGGCCAATGCTGACGAAGAGCAGCAGAGCACCACGGTAAGTCAAGTACAGTTAAATTAAGTCAAGTCTGATTTATTTATATGGTGCTTTGAACAGGCTTTGGATATGGAATCATGATTATAACTAGAATGGCACTCGGAGAGCTCAGACCTCCGCCAAGGTGCGTGACTTTAAAAATAGATCACAGCTCACAGTGAGACTGTGAGATGGTCGGCTTACATTAACACGGTGTGTTTCTGTGTAACGTATCGGCGGATGCCCCTCTCATTCAGCAGCCTTGTTATGTCTGTATAACGTTACACACCTCTCATCCCGTAATATACCGCTTTTTTCTTTCTCGCCGCGGACGGCCAGCAGCTCCCACGCCTCGATGTCTCGCCACACATCCACACACGTATCTCTCTGCTCTCAGAAGGAGGCGGGGTCATGCGTCATCAACTCGTCATCAGCGCGCCATCAACGCGCATCAGTTACACTGCGCATGTGTTATACCCTGTGGTCTTAATGCTCAGGCTGATCGGAATTCTTAAAAAAAATCCTGAATCCAGATCATGATCTGAATCGCCACCAAAATGTAATAGATTGTTCATTGCGCTACACTCCACCCCTCCAACAAATTCAATTCAAATCCATCTCGAACTTTTAGAGTAATCCTGCTAACAGACAGACCAACAAACCAACAAACCAACAAACCAACAAACCAATGCCGGTGAAAACAATACCTCCGTCCAAGGTCTTTGGCCTTGGCAGAGGTAACAACTGAACAATAGATAAAAAGCTGGTGGGCGGTGCTTGGTATTCCCCAAACTGATCTCAACATGGCTACCGGGTCACAAACTTTCTCATTTTACAGATAAACAGTACACTACAAGATGTTTCTGAAAACATTTGAGACAAGAAATGGGCATTACAGTAACAGAATATTGATTCATATTTGATCAGCGCCGCCTAGTTTGACCGTTTGAGTTTGCGAGTGATTGACAGCTGCTCAGAGACAGCAGGTTCCAGCTCGGCTCTGATTGGTTGTTTTTCTTCCGGTCTATGAAATCTTGCAGATGCCGTTAGGAGCACCGGAGGACACAGAGGAACATGATTTTTTTTTCAGATTACTGGTCTCATACACTACCGTCAGGATATAGTGACCGTTTTATAAAAAAAACAAAACGTTTTTGCTCCAGTCTTGCCTACTGCTGCTTTAAGTATATAAATCACATAAAGGTTTGCATGAACTTTGAATTTATGAAGGAATTATATAGTTTTGATCCGACTGCAGCGTAACCAAAGTGCCATTACTTTCAGTAATCTATCAATTTTTAGACAAAGTTCATTACTGTAGCAATACTTTACACCATACCATTCGTGGCCACACAGGCTCAAGTGTGTGGAATTTACCATTGAGTCATCACACAGTTTACCGCACACATGTTCGGCCTACTTAGTGGAATGGGTTGCCAGTCTCTCCCTCTATTTAATATGGGCTAGATTCATTAAGAATAATAGTTTGGATGGGCTCCAAGCCTGTTGTTTTTCCGCCATTAAAGCCTTTCCTATATCACATGGCCTCCATCTGGAAACAGCATCAATCCTCCAAGAACCACGGATAGAACGAGCTGAGCCCACACCAGTTTACTGTTATTTTAAAGGTTTATTTAACATCATTTCTGTGAGGGAAATTGTAGCTAGCTCCTGTGCTGGGCTCGTCTGCTCTGCTCTCCTCTCACATTACATTCCTGCTGCCTCATTACGCTTACCAAGTGTAAATCTGGTAACCTCAAACAGCTCTTAAACCAACAGCACAGGACTTTAGGAATTCTTATAAAAAAGGCTGCATTTAATCAAGCTAATCTTAATCAAACTGTCTGGCAAACCAGTAAAGCAGTAAAACGGACATTTTTAGCTTTGTGTGTCACATTATCTGTCAGGTATTTTTATCTAACACTAAAGTATTTGCAGTGGGGGTAGATTTTTTTGCAGTGACACATTATGGTAAAAATACACAATACAACACAATATGATGGTCAATAAAATGAAAAATCAATAAGAGTGTTCAGTTCAGCTCCCTGCCTTATAGTGGAAGAGGAGCTGAGAGACCATTTATCTCAAACATGTCAACTATTTATAGGGTAATAAAGATTAAATGACCTCAGCCCAGAACGGTAATGCAACTTTTTTTTTTTTTTGGCAATAAAAGTTATTCAGGGTTTGATACAGAGCAGAGAGATAAGGAATTATGATTCATTTAAATAGAAATAATAAAGATAAATTCAGTAGTTAAAGGGATAGTTCGGATGTTTTGAAGTGGGGTTGTATGAGGTACTTATCCATAGTCGGTGTATTACTGACAGTAGACGACGGTCGGTACGCCCCCTGTTTGGAGAAGCAGACAGGAGTTACCACACGGAAGCAAAGTAATGTACTGCTGTGGACAGGGCCAGCAGCAAAACATATTTTAGCCACCTAAAAGAAAGGCTCACCTAAAAAAATCTATATCAATTTAAGTGTACGCTATATTTTGAAAATGTCCACCGGTTTTCCTCTATATTTCCGATGGAGAACTGAAGCCGTTATCTATGCTTTTGCCAAAGCAACCAGACTCTGTTGAAAAAAAACAGTAATTTTACCTCGCAGAACACGTAAGTTACTGGTCTACCGCTGCCCTGATCGGTTAGGTTATTTATATTATTGTGTGACTTTGGTTAGTTTCGGATTCACCGAAATCACACAATAGCACAAACAAACTAACCGAACGAGGCAGCGCCAGACCAGCAACTCCCGTGTTCTGCAAGGTAATATTAAAGGTTTTTTCAATGGAGTCTGGTAGCTTTGGCGAGAGCATAGATGATACAACGGGTTCAGTTCCCCGACAGAAAGGGCTGCAAGGTTAAATATTCTATAGAAATTCTATAGAAAATATTGTAAATATAGCATACACTTGGTGTGTCAGGGCCTTTAGACTTGTATTCCGATAGATGGATTTTCCAATGTGGGAATTTTCTCCATTAAATTCCCGTTGGTTAAATGAGAGTGCGGAACAGATAAAAAAAAGCTCATCTAACAAACCACTTAACTTAAGAGTTACAAATGTGGAAATAGAGTCACTCCAAAATTAGAAATTCAGATGAAAAATTGACTGACTTTCAGTTTGAACTGTGTGTTTTGGGGACACAGTGTGCCTGATGTTGTTATCTAACTGTGACCGCATAGTTAGAAAATTATCAACGGCATCATGTCATCTCTATGATGGAAATGCTCCACGGGGTCAGAAAGGGAATTTTCTACACAGACAAGCATTGTACATTGCAATGAAGGGAAAATGTGTCTCCCTGCGCATGCATTTGAAGATTGGATTCTTGCACGCTGTTTACGGAAATTTATGCCATTCCTCCTTCACTTTCAGTTCCACACGCTCACATTTTCACACACGTCCATGTTATCGACTCAGTGTCCGACGGGAGGGAGAGAGCGGGAAGCACAGCGGTGGCGGGTCTTCCCACAGAAGCGGTACAGTAGTTGAGTCATGAGGTCAAGCAGGGATGGACTTTCCAGTGTTGTCACTGAGCAGAGATACAGAGGGGACAAGGATGGGCTGGATAAGGTGGGGATTTTTCAGAATAAGAGAAGGGCAGACACGTCATCGGTAGTGTCTTATATCTTCAAACACTCCCCACCAGCACCAGCTCCACTAAATACTCCACCGAAATCAAACAGAGATACAGAGTGCTGCTGAAGAGGCAGTTGACATGAAGACAGGGACCGGGGTAAGAGGCTGGAGGACACATAGCTACATAGAGACTGATATTACATCAAGGTGCTACAGTATGTCTTTCATTTATTTTGAGACATAACTGCAATAACTGGAATGGAAAGCAGTTTAATCTGTATGTCAGTTGTCTTGACAGCATTATGATGAAACAGAGGAAGAGTTTCTTGTAATGACATACAGTGGAACAGTTCAAAATGTATATTCTGTTTGGGGAGGAGAAAGAGAGGGAAAACAATAACTAATGGGCTTTACATAATATGCTGTCACCTTGAGAAACACTAGCAGTAAGAATACAGTTTACATGATGATAATTTTACACATGTATAACAACTGTTTAACAACAATTGCTGATTTTATACTGAGGTAAAAATGCTGGATGTGTTTATTTGTGTGGGTGTATTTGACCTTTTGACTGTGATTAGCCTGATTCGTAACATTAGTTTTATAGCTGACAAAAATAACCTTACCCCAGAGTCCACTTAGCAGCTTTTTCTGGAGCTTTTGATTATATGACATGATCTTCCTACGCAGTTGGAGTTTCCCAAGAGATGTTCAAACTTCCTTTTATTCTGGGAACTTTAAGGATTTCTTGTAATGCCTTAAAAAGGTTACAGGATGGGCCTTTTGATGAGATTGTATTTGTCAACTGCTGTTTCCAAGCTCAAGACTGAACTTTCAGTTTCAAATTTTAAGCTAACATGGACGAGAAGTCCTTTAAAGGACCAGTGTGTAACAATTAGGGGGGAAAATAAGACAGAAATGGAATATAATATTAATAACTTTAACTTAGTTAGCGTTACAGCATCTGTGTGTTGGGTTTAAGGAGCACCTTTTTCTGTGCCCTCTATCTGACTTCTTCTTCTTTGTCCTCCTAGGATGCTCCAACTGCGGGCAGGACGGCGAGCCGAGCGCTGAATCACGACCAGGGAACCTCCAGAGCTCCAGACAGGCCTGAGCCACTGACCAGGCGGCGCTCGCGACCTTTGACCCGCAGCAGACCACTGACCCGCTCGTCCCTCTCGTCCCCTACACATCTCCACGCTCGACGGGCCAGGGTGAGCGAGACTGTACTTCTGTGGGTGTGTCTGGGAGTGTTTGGGAGTTACACTAAAAATGTTGGGTCAGTCTGCCAAAATTCTGAACTTCATGGCAACAACTTGTTTAGTTATATGTCTGGAGGGACTTTGTGGTGAAAAATGAGTAACTATAATGATGTGTTTGTGTATGCTACTTCCTGCTTACTACTCACTACACATTATAGATTGCAAGCTCTTTGGAAAGATACAGAAAAAACATCCATTTGCCAAAACTAACCCACCTGAAATGTGTCCTGAATACTTTATTTAATCACAAATGCAACTAGGCTACAGTCTACTGCAGCTTCTCCCATGTGAAAACCCACTTTGGCCCAGTTTTTGTCTGCTGATTATTACGTCAGGTTACCACTCACAAGCAGATATGATGTCTGCGATTTACCCTCAGTTTGATCAGCTTACAGACTGAAACCTGCTGTTAACTCATGTTTTAGAAACAGCGTGGACGCTCTAACACTTCGCAGCTGACCGTGTAGACAAGAGCTTCAGAGACTTGCTGATTGATATAAGTTGATCAGTCAACCATCTGAGGAAAGGTCTTGATGTCTACTAAACTCAATTTGTCACATCTTTTGAGTGAAGGCCTATTTTGTTTCTGTATATTGTGGACAGTGACTTGTTGGTTTTTTGGGACAAACTGATCTTTGCACTGCCTTGTTATATTCTTTGTCTTCCACTGGGAATTTCTACCCAAAGCTCTTTACAGGAAATCTGTGTTTTTTTTTCACTTTCTCTTTTGACTATTTCTTTAGACGTCGC